>PNEQ01098569.1:0-17326 GCA_003012365.1 Medauroidea extradentata
CAATAACTGTGGAACATGAACTGCACTTCACTATGGTGGATGGTAAAGTATGCAGTGCCTTGTCTTTACATCAGTCATCACAGAGATGTTATATATGTGGCGCATCCCCCAAGCAGATGAATAGCAACACTGATGTTACTGGGGCAGTAGCAGACCAAAGTACTTATAAATTCGGACTGTCGCCGTTACATGCATGGATACTTTTTTTTTTTGCGTGCTTACTGCATATATCATACAGACTCGATGTGAAAAAGTGGCAAATAAAGGGCACGCATGATAAGAAACTGATTGAAGATAGAAAGAACATCCAGGAACGGTTTAGAAATGAAATGGGTCTACTCGTTGACATGCCTAAACAAGGTAGTGGAAACACAAACGATGGGAACACAGCTAGGAGATTTTTTAGAGGTTCTATCATTTCTGCAGATATTACGGGTATAGACGTAAATCTGATCAACCATCTGCATGTTATCTTAGAAGTTATTTCTTGTGGGTATGCAGTAGATAAGGATGCATTTGGCATGTATGCGAGAGAAATGAAGGAATTATACTTAAATTTGTATAACTGGTATTACATGCCTGTGACACTGCATAAACTTTTGATTCATGGCGAGGTCATAGGACAGTGCATTCTGCCTATTGGTCAACTTTCTGAGGAAGCACAGGAAACGAGAAACAAAGATACCAGACGTTTTCGAGAAATATTTACAAGGAAAACATCAAGAAAGGACACAAACACAAACCTTTTTCATAGACTCCTGATTTCTTCCGATCCCTACATTACAAGCTTACGGAAATTAAAGAAGAGAAAAACTTTTCCGTTGCCGAGAGAAGTGCTGCAGTTGCTGGCTGAGCCTTCTGTACCAGGTTCTTCGAATGAAGATGACTTGAGTGAGGCTACGGATTCTGACGGAGCCACGTCTGATTAAAAAAACCTGTAAGTTTTGTTAAAACACTGCATTTTGTAGTTGTTGAGGATGCTGAAAATTGGAATAATTTTTTTATACAACACTCCACAAAAATAGGCATAAATTAAATGCTGTTTCTGGCTATTAGGCCTATTTCTTAAAATTTCGTAGCTAACGTTTAAGCGCATAACAGTGGAAGTTTTAATGTTTTCAGATTGTAACTAATCCCTACACTTAAAACAGTATTAATATAAAAAATTACAGGATGTAATAGCATGAGCTACTTCAGGGCAATTTCCAATAATTACAGAGAGAAACCATTGTGTAATTTTTTAAACGTCAAAATAGGCTACGATATCCTTGTGTAACCAATAATGTATCCAGAAGTATCTCATTGCTCGTTCTTATCTATAGACTATTTATTTCTATGACTGAAATAA
The DNA here is from genome assembly GCA_003012365.1 of Medauroidea extradentata. Taxonomy (NCBI): domain Eukaryota; kingdom Metazoa; phylum Arthropoda; class Insecta; order Phasmatodea; family Phasmatidae; genus Medauroidea; species Medauroidea extradentata. The sequence goes on from PNEQ01098569.1 coordinate 1,349, forward strand.
TTTTGTTCTAATTGTAAGACCAGAAAATATTATTTGCGGGAAACTTCATTATACTCGTTCATGTAAGAATGGAAGTGATAAGTACATTTTCAAAATTACGAATTGTTCATTATTTCCAGCACCTGCAACAGCTGAAAAAGAGCATGCTGTAGGTATTACTAACAACTTGTTTAGACATATTTTGTGTAGCCATAGGCTACCTATACTAACAAAAGGTGTATGCAGCACAACATAAGTTTGAAATTGTGAAGTGTCATATCTAACCGAAATAATTTATTTAGTTTTTATTCGCTGTTATTTCATGTCAGGAAAAATAATTTAACTATTTCACTTTTAAAACTTGTTTAAGTAATGTAATTACAGACACTCTTATAGCGAATAGAGTGGCAGAAACACGTAGGATTCTTGAGACATTAAACAGTCTTCAAAAAAATTAATTTAGCACTTTTAAACCCTCTTAGGTGTTGAAATAAAAAAAACAAGTTGGTTAAATTGGTTCGCTAGTAAAATGTGTCCGTATATTTGCATGTTTTTGCATCCAAGATTAATGGTTTGGGCTTCATCTGGATGAATTATTGAAACTGCCAGTCAGTCGGGGCATTAATTTCTATACAAAAATTATATCAGTGAAGTTTTTCAAAACTACTTATTATTTGTATTCCAAAAATGTTCTATTTCATCAAGAGAATCCACAGAAACTACACGCCAAATATGATTGAAATCGGCCGAGTACTTTTCGAGATAAGATTTTTGGCCACCTAAATGCTCTAAATTACACACTGTAGGGCGGGATGTTCGGGCCAAGTGTGGTAATGCATGCAGCCCTGCTACCATGGCACGACTTGAGTTGTTCGACCCCTGGCGAAGAGGAATGCAAACTGCCTCTTGCCATGCTCATCTCCTGAACTGGGGTTGGGAGACGGGAAGGCAGGCGAGTGGAGGAGGGAAGTAGAGACGGCAGTGTGAGCTCGGACACGAGGCCGTGGACACACGCAACAGTGAACAGTGGTTAATGTAGTCTTAGGTAGTATGTGTACATGTTCTGTAGGTGCAAATAAAGCAGTGTAAAAAGAGCGGGCGAATATCTTCTCTTGTTATGATGTCAACATTTTGGTGACCCCGACGTGATAAATAGGACGGAACATGAAATACCTACCGTAGTTTTACCGTGAGGTCACAGGGACAACTTCATTTCGACAATTGACAGTCTATCAGCGCTAGTCCTAGGCGGTCAATATCGCGCGTCCTAAATTTGCTTGCGCCTCGCGGACATCTACGTTGTCGCGCGTTGACGCGCGGTTGCCCAACTACAACCGACGACAATTTTAGTTGGCAGCAGTTGCAATGCGGTGCGCGCGGGAGGTAACTACGAACATATTCGTGGCTCTATCTCCGCGAACAGAAACGACCGACTACAGGGCGTGTGCTCTCCAGCGAGAATGAAGCAGAGCTACTCATTGGTGCGAGCTTCGATGTCAACTTCGAGGACGACTGCACCAGGGAAAGTAGAGGAAATTGATTCGGCGCCATTCATCAGTGCAACGCCTCAGCAACATTCAGGTCAGTGTGAGAGTTCCATTGTTTCCTTTATCCCACTCCAATTCCTTTTTGCATCACTCCCTGATAATCTTTAGACACTGTGTTAGCTGTACTTGTTATTATAATCAATCATGGCAGAAGAGGGAGCAAGGAAGACACTTATAACCAAGCGAGCACAACTCAAAGGTCGCTTGACCAGATTCGCCACATGTGTCGATTCAATTCAGAAGGGTCAAGATGAGTCACAATTACCCCTTCGGTTGGACAAAATACTTAATATTTTAGAGCACTTTGAAGAACTTCAGTCCCAATTGGAGTTTGTCGATGAAAGTGAGACACAGAGCTCAGAGTGTGATGAGTTTGAGGCAACACTCTTTTCTTCAGTGTCGACGGCCCAGTCATATTTAGTCAAACCCACAGCACAGTTTGGCGAGGCATCGCAAGCAGTAGCACATCCAGTGCCTGCTATCAAACTCCCCACACTTGAGTAACCTGCTTTCCAAGGGAAGTACAAGGACTGGACACCATTTCATGACATGTTTCAGGCTCTTGTACACAATTATGAGGCACTTTCAGACATCCAACGGCTGCATTACTTACGCTCATCCTTGAGGGATGAAGCAGCTCAAACAATACAGTCGCTACAGTTGACTGCATCAAACTATCAAGTAGCTTGGAACTTTCTTAGGGAGCGTTACCAGAACACAAAGGTAATAATTCAAACACATGTGAGGGCTCTTTTTAAAATACCCATTCTACATAACGAGTCGTCTATTTCTCTTCATCAACTTTTAGATAGCTTGCAAATGCAGTGTGGGCTGATACTGACGTTCACGTATATAGGCCATGCTCAAAGCCATGCTTTTGCAGGTACGTGTATTCGTGTCAATGATTGGGCTCCAAGACAACTAGGAGGGCCTCCACCCGGATAAGTGCCATCACACATTGGGCACGAGGTACTGGGTGTAGCTGCATCCCATGCCAGGGGCAAAGCGAAGGGGGTCCTGGGTAGCGCCAGGCCATGAGGCACCCTCGATCGGAGAAGGTTACACGTATGTCTACTTCTTTGGGGATATGGATTCTAATAAACAACAAGACACCCTGGAAAGACAGGGCGACAGGGCGGAAAGACGTCCAGGTGATCGGAACCAGCCTTTGGCAAATCCGTTGCCAGCTCAAGCTGGCGTGAGTTCGGCATACAACCTACGCCAGCGGGCTCCCACACCAAAACCAGTTCCTGGGCCTCCAACACAGCTGACACCATCCACTCCAGGCGCCATCTCACACCCACCGCCGGGAAACAGGAGCGGGGGCGAGGCCACATTGCCGCTAGACTCGCACTGCTGCCACATCCAGGCAGCTTGCGATCCGGTCTCAGCGCTCAACCAGGGCCAGACTACAGACCCCGCTCCCAAGAACAGATCACCGGAGATGCAAGTGCTCCCGGCCCCAGCACCCCACTCCATAGAGCCGATTACAGTGCCTCTGCACCACCGGAGACCATCAGAGTTGCCGTGTACTACCAGCTGCGAAGTCACGACGGTGACAACATCATCGGTCGTGTCTGAAACGAGCGGCCTCACCACCACCACTGGACCAGAAGAGGTCACGTCCGACCTCTCTGATAGTGAACAAGGAGACACTGACCCCTCCTCTGACTCAAGTGATGGGGAGCCAGACGCCTGCCATGGATGGCCACGATGCTGAATTCCCCGAGATTCCACTGCATGCCGCAAGTGGCGGCGATGATACTGGGTACTCTTTCTGCGACTCATACCACACCCCTCCCTTGCGTAGCCATGCTACTGGTGTGTGGCGCGCGGCCAAACGTATCAGCGCCGCCCCATACCAACTCCGCAAGAGGAGGATTCACAGTGAACCCACCTCACCTCGCTGCCACCATAACCGGACCAAGCCCGGCTCACACTCGAGAGAGACCACCGGCATGCCTTCCGACCTGCTGTGTCAGGTGTCCCAGACCCAGGGCCCAGCGCCAGACTTCATCTCTGTGTACAGTTTACGGTTGTCTGGCAGCCAAGCGAGCTTCCCCGTAGACGACGCGGGCATTGATATCATAAGCCAACTGTCTTGCAGTACACCTGGCGGTGGCCTGGGCATACCACAAGCCCAACAGAGCTACGCTTTCCCCATCCATATGGGGCGAATTGCCGACGGCGAGATCCACGTCCTGCAGGTCCAGGGCGAGTTGTACCTTCAAGGCCATTTCTTCATACTGGGATTGACTACTGTGGGCCTGTACAGATCCGTCAAACAAAACGAAAGGCAGCACCAACCAAGGGGTATATCGCAGTTTCCGTGTGTTTTGCAACCAAGGCGATTCATCTGGAACTGGTGTCCAATTTGACCACTGAGGCATTCTTAGCAGCACTACGAAGATTCGTGTCTCGGCGAGGAAAATGTGCCTACATATATTCTGACAATGCAACTAATTTCACTGGCGGAAACAGAGAACTCATCGAACTAAGACATTTGTTTCAGTCTGAAAACCACAAGCAACACTTGAATACAATGCTCGTTGAAGAAGGAATGGAGTGGCGTTTCATTCCTCCACGTATACCACATTTTGGCGGTTTGTGGGAGGCAGGGGTCCGCTCCATGAAGCACCACTTGAAAAGAGTTGTAGGTCACGCCATGCTGTCGTACGAAGAGCTGTATACTGTTTTGACACAAGTCGAAGCATGCCTAAACTCTAGGCCATTAACCCCTATGTCATCAGATCAATCAGACCTGAAAGCATTAACCCCTGCCTTTTTCCTGATTTGGGATTCCCTTACTGCCATTCTGGAGCCAAATTTAACCTTTCTTCCTCAGAACACACTCTCACGCTGGCAACACATGCAACAAATAAGTCAACATTTTTGGGCTAGGTGGACAAAGGAGTATTTGACTGAGTTGCAGCAGCGGTCTAAGTGGAGGACTCATGGACCCAGTGTGACATTAGGCACATTGGTCCTGGTAAAAGAAGACAACTTGCATCCACAATTGTGGAAACTTGGTCGAGTGACACAGCTTCACCCAGGGACGGACAGTGTTGTGCGGGTAGTCAGCCTGCAGACAACACAAGGAGAAATTAAGAGAACACTCACACGACTATGTCCCTTACCAGGGGATTGGAATCAGGAATTGAAAGCTGGTGTTTCAAGGGGGGCGGGATTTTCGGGCCAAGTGTGTTAATGAATGCAGCCCTGCTACCATGGCACGACTTGAGTTGTCCCACCCCTGGCGAAGAGGAATGCAAACTGCCTCTTGCCGTGCTTATCTCCCGAACTGGGGTTGGGAGACGGGAAGGCAAGCGAGTGGAGGAGGGAAGTAGAGACGGCAGTGTGAGCTCGAACACGAGGCCGTGGACACACGCAACAGTGAACTGTGGTTAATGTAGTCTTAGGTAGTATGTGTACATGTTCTGTAGGTGCAAATAAAGCAGTGCAAAAAGAGCAGGCGAATTTCTTCTTTTGTTATGCTGTCAACATTTTGGTGACCCCGACGTGATAAATAGGACAGAACATGAAATACCTATCATAGTTTTACCGTGAGGTCACAGGGACAACTTCATTTCGACAGTTGACAATCTATCAGCGCTAGTCCTAGGCGGTCAATATCGCACGTCATTAATTTGCTCGCGCCTTGCGGACATCTACATTGTTGTGCGTTGACGCTTGCTTGCCCAACTACAACCTACGACAATTTTAGTTGGCAGCAGTTGCAATGCGGTGCGCGCGGGTGGCAACTATGAACATATTCGTGGCTCTATCTCCGCGAACAGAAACGACCGACTACAGGGCGTGTGCTCTCCAACGAGAATGTAGCGAGCTTCGATGTCAACTTCGAGAACGACTGCACCAGGGAAGGTAGAGGAAATTGATTCGGCGCCATTCAGCAGTGCAACGCCTCAGCAACATTCAGGTCAGTGTGAGAGTTCCATTGTTTCCTTTATCCCACTTCAATTCCTTTTTGCATCACTGCCTGATAATCTTTAGACACTGTGTTAGCTGTACTTGTTATTATAATCAATCAGGGCAGAAGAGGGAGCAAGGAAGACACTTGTAACCAAGCGAGCACAACTCAAAGGTCTCTTGACCAGATTCGCCACATATGTCGATTCAATTCAGAAGGGACAAGATGAGTAACAATTACCCCTTCGGTTGGACAAAATACTTAATATTTTAGAGCACTTAGAAGAACTTCAGTCCCAATTGGAGATTGTCGATGAAAGTGAGACACAGAGCTCAGAGCGTGATGAGTTTGAGGCAACATTCTTTTCTTCAGTGTCGACGGCCCAGTCATATTTAGTCAAACCCATAGCACAGTTTGGCGAGGCATCGCAAGCAGTAGCACATCCAGTGCCTGCTATCAAACTCCCCACACTTGAGTTACCTGCTTTCACAAGAAAGTACGAGGACTGGACACCATTTCATGACATGTTTCAGGCTCTTGTACACAATAATGAGGCACTTTCAGACATCCAACGGCTGCATTAATTATGCTCATCCTTGAGGGATGAAGCAGCTCAAACAATACAGTCGCTACAGTTGACTGCATCAAACTATCAAGTAGCTTGGAACTTTCTTAGGGAGCGTTACCACAACACAAAGGTAATAATTCAAACACATGTGAGGGCTCTTTTTGAACTACCCATTCTACATAACGAGTCGTCTATTTCTCTTCGTCACCTGTTAGATAGCTTGCAAATGCAGTGTGGGCTGATACAGCTGTTCACGTATATAGGCCATGCTCAACGCCATGCTTGTGCGGGTACGTGTATTCGTGTCAATGATTGGGCTCCTAGGCAACTAGGAGGGCCCCCACCCGGATAAGTGCCATCACACATTGGGCACGAGGTACTGGGTGTAGCTGCGTCCCATGCCAGGGGCAAAGCGAGGCGGGGGTCCTGGGTGGCGCCAGGCCATGAGACACCCTCGATCGGTGAAGGTTACATGTATGTCTACTTCTTTGGGGATATGGATTCTAATAAACAACAAGACACTCTGGAAAGACATGGCGACAGGGCGGAAAGACGTCCAGGTGATCGGAACCAGCCTTTGGCAAATCCGTTGCCAGCTCAAGCTGGCGTGAGTCCGGCACACAACCTACGCCAGCGGGCTCCCACACCAAACCCAGTTCCTGGGCCTCCAACCCAGCTGACACCGTCCACACCAGGTGCCATCTCACACCCGCCGCCGGGAAACAGGTGTGGGGGCGGGACCACATTGCCGCTAGACTCGCACTGCTGCCACAGCCAGGCAGCTTGCGATCCGGTCTCAGCACTCAACCAGGGCCAGACTACAGACCCCGCTCCCAAGAACAGATCACCGGAGATGCAAGTGCTCCTGGCCCCAGCACCCCACTCCATAGAGGCGATACCAGTGCCTCTGCACCACCGGAGACCATCAGAGTTGCCGTGCACTACCAGCGAGGCCGTGGACACACGCAACAGTGAACTGTGGTTAATGTAGTCTTAGGTAGTATGTGTACATGTTCTGTAGGTGCAAATAAAGCAGTGTAAAAAGAGCAGGCGAATTTCTTCTCTTGTTATGCTGTCAACAGTCATGGTATCAAAAAATGGTGTATTTGGTATCACTTGTCAAGACAGTTGAGAAAAAGAACTGTACCGAAGAAACTGGAGAGGAATCTAGCAGAAATTACTCACTTGAGTACAGTATCAGTATGCCTAATGGAAAATGTGTACCTGTTTGCAAAAAAGTTTCTTCCAACATTTGGGTTTAAAGAATGGAATGTTACGAATTGGGTTAGTGCAGAAGGTCATTGCAATTTACTGTCAAAGAAGTTTAGAAATCCAACAAGAACTCGGACTCTTCGAACTGACAGAGCTAAGGAAGTACTGACAGAGTTTCTGGCCAAATTGCCAAAACTGCCATCACATTATTGCAGGGAGAACACTTTGAAAGTATATGTAGAGCCGGTAGGTGGAGTATGCAGTATTTCCAACATGTATTGGAAGTACAAAACCCTGTGTCAAAATAGTACAGATGGTCCGATTACTCCTATGTCAAGATTCACATTTGATTCAGTTGCTCATGAGCAAACAAATCACTCCAGCCGCCTACAACAGACAGATGTGATACAGGCATTGAATATGAGGGACACATTAGTGCAGTAGATAATAATGAACACATCAATAGAAAAAAACAGAGCACGGGAAGAAAAAGAGAAAGATTAGAGAAATACAGAAGCAGGACTGTGCATAACATTAAGAGTTAGTTTTCTGCCTCTCAGAAAAAGCACGTGCAGCACCTCAGATACTTTGTAATTACTAAGTAGACAAACATCATACACTATTGCAATTTTTTTTGTGTGCAGTAATAAACATCAATGGAGATTTGTATGGCTTTAAAACAACGTAACTCATTAAGACCTCTTCATTATGCTTCATTAAAATCATGCAAGTTTGGCGCTTGATTCAGAAGCGAGTTATAATTAAAAATGGAAACTGCTTCCATACAAATATAGATCGTAATTTAAAGAAAATATTCATCAACTAAAAGTGTGATGTCGCGACGATGAATTTCAAAAGGCAGCATAAATTCGGAAGCTCTGAATGACGAAAATTCAGGCCTTTGTATCCTGAAATCTACGCTCCACGGCCGACAAGTTTCGGCCAGCCCCGCCTCTCGCTTCAGGAGAGGACTGCGCAAACCCTCCCTCCTTAGAGCCTCAGGAATGTGGCCTGACCACAGAGGGGTTGAAAGAAGGGAGCTAGCACCACTACATGGCCTGCCGAAGCAAAGAGGAGAAGCAAGCTCACTGCTCGACATCCCAAAACAAGTTTCGCCCAGGACTAGGAGGCTTGTTTGTGTTCATATGGCAAATGTTCGGAAAATTTGTTCGTCTGGCTGGCATTCTGTTGAACTGTGTAATTTCTTAAATCGCTTTATGCAGTTAGTTACTTACTAAATTTTTATTTTGTATTTGTGGCACACAGCACAGTAAAAGGCGTAGATACCTTATCTTACACTGATTATTTTGCACATTATATTAAAACAAAAACAATTACACACTACATAATGAACAATCAAATTAATATGTGGTTAAGGAAAAAGGAATTAATTTGAATTAATACACACATGCGTACAAAAAAAAACATACCCACATTCATACAGAGATTCAAGCACATACGTATGAGATCAACTGTTAGGTAAAAGTCTATCACCCTCACACTCATTGTTCTTTCTTATTTCATCTCATGTGAAATATCCAAGTTAGGAACGTCGTTGGAGTTTACGATCTTCGCCTGTCTTGTCCATTTACTTCGCTCTTCTCAAATACATAAAAAAAAACAATTTAAAAACAAGATAAAAAAGCCAGTGCACGTTCCCGCCAACAGGCAGAGTCACAGTGGGTGAAAGAAGACCGGGGTGAAGGGTAGGTTGGTTGCTTGACTACTGTCATTGTGAAATGTTCTTCCGAACTACGAATCACCCAAAATGTTTAGGTTCTTTATTATTGCCAGACTAGGAACTGAATTGTAAGTCCTCTTGACACACGGTAAAGTATGTTTTTTTCCGAAAGTTGTAGTAAATTTATATTGCAGCAGATCTCAACACTTCCAGTTCTCATTTCTTAACAACTACTGTTCGTATCCTTTCTTTCTTGTATTTTGTGTCGTCACTACCGCGCCGAAAACATTTCCAACCTTGAATTGCTACGTGACTTCCCTTCGTTGTAACAAATCATCAGTGTTCAATTTAAACACTTGTCTGCCTGACCGAGACAGGTAGAAATCTGCACGGACAGGTGAATTAACAAAGCTGGGCGCACATGTGTCACCAGTTTGTAATTTTATTGCGGCAGTGTGTCGATAGGAAAGATGTCTGACCCTCGTTTCAACGCTACGAAACTGGATAAACTGTGTGTTGAAAAGTGATGTGAAGGCTTGACATTCTTGTTTTCACACACGGCCCATTACCCGTGGTATTTCTCACTCCCCGCTGTAAACGATATGTGAACGAAGCAACTGCCGGCCTGTATTAATTTATTTCGTCACAGTCATGTTTATGGACGTCTGTAGTGTTTTTAATAACTTTTCAATAGTGCATAGTAAACAATGGAGTGCAGACAACATTTAAACAACTGAGTCCCTGTATGATTGATGTCCATTGCTTAGCACACCACCTTGAACTTGCAGTCAAAGATGCAGTTGGGAAAATTCAGTTGTGTACAGAGCTTGAATGCTTCTTGAAGTTACTGCATTCATTTTTTCACCACAGTCCAGTACACAGAAGTATTTTGAAAACTGCTTGTGAAAATGAAGGTGGTAACTTTTCTATTCCTACACGTGTTGGAGGTACTCGCTGGCTTTCCCACACACAACGAGCTGTAACAGGTGCTATCAAGTTGTATACAGTTCTAAGGAATATTAATTTTGAAACTGGCAATATGAATGATAAATCAAGTTGGAGAAGAATCCAGTCATATTTCAGTAACCTGAAACAAGTTCAGTTTTTGCACTTTTTTGTGACATTCTCTCAGTGTTATCAACTCTGTCTTTAATTTTCCAGAAGGAGACACTGACAATAGGTGAAATTCACAATATACTTTAAGACTCCATAGCAGCTTCGAAACAATTTGAAGATGTGGAAGGTTTTCAGCTGAGAACAATGAAGATGCCTACTTTGATTACAATTAAAACTGCTTTGAGTGCTGACAGTAGACACACGTGGCATGTGTGCTAGTTAAGTGCATGGAAAATAGACTAGGCGACAACTACAACCACAACAAGGAATTATTCAAAGCTGCTGAGATCTCCCATTTCAGTTCATGGCCTGAGACACTGAATGCAGTTACTAAATTTGGAAACACTCAAGTAATTTTGTTAATAAGTAGTTTTTCGCTTATTCTTTCAAGAAATGGCTTCCAGCTTGAAAATATAGAATGGTCATACCTCAAAAGTTGTCGACAAAGAAAACAGGCCTGTCACAAAAGCAAGTTGGGGTGCTATAAATAAAAAACACAACGCTGAATACCCTAATATTCTTGCACTTACTGATCTTCTGCTCTGTCTGCCAGCTCACACAGCAGACTGTGAACGTGGTTTCTCGCTAATGAAACTGACAAAATCAGATTGGCGAAATCGGCTTAGGGATGACATCCTGTCATCACTCTATGCGAATTCAGATGAAGTCACCAAGTGTCTGTGATTACGACCCAGATGTCGCCATTAAGGGGAAATTGGTGTTTGCACCTGTGACAGTGATAGTGATGAAGAATGAACACCCAAAACTTAAAGAAGTGTCTTTTAGCGTGTAATACGTTACACTGTACTGGGTTTTGGTTTACAGTTCTAGAGCTTTGAATAGTGAAGTAAATGTTACTACTTAGTATCTGAACAATAGTAAAGATTATGAATTTTTTAATTTTTTAAAAATTACATACGTTTTAAATCACATATTTTTAAGGCTGATCGGTTAACCAAATCATCAGTTCGGTTCGGTCATTTTAATTAAAGCTGAAACCGAACCGAATTTTTAAAAAAAATCCGACGAATTCAGTTTTTTCTTGCAACACGAAATTAAAGAATTCCGCAAATAATGTATTTAACATTTGTATTATAGTCTGCAGCACACCCACGGCATTATATTTACAGTTCCCGGCACAAAGAGGTTAAGTTAACATACATTTGCTTTTACGTCCTTTGTTAAAAAGGTAAGAATACTGTTTATTTATATATAGCGGAATCCCATCACTACGAGTACGGGATATTACGAGACATTCGTAATTACGACTGTTTTGTAATGAACCATCAGTTTGTGTATGCAGTTTATTATACACTGTAAATGTTCAGTATTTACGAGTAGTATCGTCATGAGCACTTTCGTAGATACGAGAGATTCACAAGCAACAATCTTCAACAAACCATGCAAAATGATTATTTTTAATTATAAGTAAACATAATAAATACAAGCGCACGTGATAATCATCGTTCATAGGCTTAGCGTGGCAGAGTGAACGCGAGGTACAGCAACGGTAGAAATGCAGTTGCATCTGGCAACGCTGCCATGACTTGCTCGACCTTGATTGTTATGGAAGCCATCTTGGTACAGCACGAAAGCGAAAGTGGCCAGTGGACTGAGTACACAGCATCACTTGCATCATGCTTTTATTATGATAATGAACGGCATAGCAGAATCAGTTTCAAACTCACTATGAATTTTTTTATTGTGTATGTAAAACTGCAATAAGTTAAAAAGTAACATTTACATAACTTAACAAGCTAGAGTTGTATGCAGAACACATTAGATTTGTCCGATCATGGCCACGCATCAAAAGCAAACTTCATTTGGATCACTTTTTGAACGCCTGGAGTTGAAGTTTTACACTACCCAACGTAACCTGAGTAGATTTATAAACTTTTTGTGTCGTGTTTTTATACGTTACGTGTTATGATTTCTAACGATAGGTTTTTATTTTAGCGAAATTTATGTTGGAATGGATAAATAAACTACTCTTACTAAAAACGGTTATTGTCGCTTTGAATACTTCACAATGTGGGTTATATGGAACAGCCGCTGGTATTTTGTTAGTCCAATCATAAGATCTTATTGGTGCAGCGTTGTTCGTTTCAACCAATTACAAGTGAGCTGGCAGTGCTGTTCGTTTTAGTTGCCGCCTCGCTAGACCTCCATTTTCGTTTTGTTTACCTTATCTTTTGTTGTACTGTAGTGCGTGAAAAAGGTAACAAAAAGCAAATGTAGATCATGAAATAAATAAAATTATTGACTGTTTCACCTAATAAACACACAAGTATTGTTTTTGGCAGTCTTGTTTTATAACAGCAGAGAAACTAGCCAAGGCAAACTGTACTGTTATTATTCCTATCCAAGATACGTCAATAACCTATTATATTGTTTGTTTATATAAATATTAGGTTCTTACGAAAACTCGTTATTAAGACAATTTTTTGTGCTGTTACGAAATCTCATAGTAATGGAATTCCACTGTATGTAGTCTTTCATTTGATCATATTATTATTGCGTCTTAATCGTACCGCTAAATTTCATTTCAAAATACGTACAAGTGTGTGTGCATAAAAAAATGAAGCAAATAAACAGCTTCCCTTATGGCGTTATACTCAGGGTGGCCACACTTGGCGTGCTGCGCACAAGGTGCACACACAAGAACACTACACACAGTTATTCCTTTCATGGTCTCGTTACATTTATTCAATTGCCGACTGATTTGCCTGTTTCTTGAACAAAACAAATAAACCTTCACGTGTTTTAATAAACTCAGACGTGATTTCACTATTGTGTTTCATGGTAGTAACATTTACTTTTGCATTGGATGGGATGTTTTTTGTAAGGTTTTACAACCTGCATTACTTGTAGCAAGTTAATGTTTACTATTAAATCAATGTAGTTCAGGTGAAGAAATTTTAATACAGGTTCAGTGAAATTAATCTTAGTGGTTCAAATGTATGGACCTTTTATGAGAAGGGACTGGACTCTAGTAATAAAATACTAAGTGCAAAATGTTAAGTGTGTGGCAGTACCTACAAAATCAAGTACAGTTCAACTAGTATTTTAATTAAACACCTTGAAAAGCACCCAAACATGCTGAATTCACAAAAAGCCAACAAATAAGAGCAGCGCAAAAAACATAAGTGTGAAGAAGGTAATGCCATCCAAAAAACCCTAGCAGAAGTGATTTCCAAAAAAACAAAAAACAAAAAAACTGCCTGTTAGATAGCCCAAAGAGTGAAGCTCTTACTAACAAAATTGGAAAATGAATAGCAGTCAACATGTACCCCTCCACAATTGTTGAAGAGAAAGGATTTTGTGATATCATGGAAGAAGCTCAGCCAAGCTAGTCTTCCATCACGCCACACATTCTACCGTCATGTTATACCCAACATTTATGACACCTTAAAGAAGGATGTCGGTAATTTTCTACAAAGTAACTTTGACAAGATCAAATCATTGTCTTTTACTGCAGACATGTGGTCAAGTCTGTCCATGGATGGTTTTATTTCACTTACATGTCACTTCATGGGGGATGATTTTGAGAGTCAACGCTTGTGTTCAGGAATGCCATGTTTTCATGGCCTGAAAGATGGAAAAGCAATATGTGAAAAACTGAAAGAAATTGTGAACACTTAGCATATGAATCTTGAGGACAAAGAGATCCCAATTTACATAGTTACAAATTATGGGCCAATTGTTGTAAATGCTGTTTCTCATACTGCATGGAATGGTATTTCATGCTTTGCCCATATACTGCAATTGATAATTTAAAGTGCTAGTAAAAGAACCATAGGAACGGAAGACACACTCAAGAAAATGTGTCATATTGTAGGACATTATTCCCAGAGCAGCCAAGCAAGAAGCAGACTGCAAACAATTCAGAGTTTTCAACCAACCTGTCCTTGAAGTTGTCCAAGACGTTCCTGCACGGTGGAACTCAGAATATGCTATGCTCGAGCGCCTCTTTAAGCTGAGAAACTCTGTAACAGCTGAGCTGGCTTCTGCAGAAACCAGCTTAAGAAAACTGCAAGATTCTGAGTGGTAACTTCTTGAAGGGTACATTGAAATGCTGGCACCATTTGAAGCAACACGGGAAATCAGCAAAGAGCAGTACCCTACAGTCTAACATCTAATGGTTTATATGTTCCGGTATTTTATTTGTTTAATTATAGTATATCTCCTGAAGAGGTTTAGACCCCCTGATCTACGCTGTTGATAAATACCTATAAACAATAATATAACATTTAAACTGTAAACATTAATATGAAACGATTACATGAAACATTTCCGTTGCTCCTACCATAAGTATTCATAATATCTGACATGTCACGGAGAAGAATAAACCGATAACAAATAACACAACCACATGTAGATTCTTTCATGTAATCCTTTTGAATAAGTGTGCGATTAATTCCTTTTTGTCTGCTTGGTTATATAGGGCCTATACTGTTGGCAATTATTAATTTCAGTTTTTTTTTTAATCCTCAGTTTATTTTTATCTGTTGCGTAAAAACTGTTATGTTGTAAATGTCCTGAATTAATATGAGTGTGTGTATTAACCTTTTTTTGACTAGAGTAGTTAGTCTTAGGAATATGGCTGCCATGTAACTGTGTGCGCAAACGGTAGTAAAGATGTAATAAAAGGAAGTAAATTCAGAAGGAGAGTTCTTGATTTCCAAGTGTTCTTCCTATTTGTACTCGTGAGATGTGTAAACGATTCCGTTCGTTACAACAGGTTATGGGCCCAGTGCCATAAGTAAAAAAAACCGTTTTAAAAAGGTAAAAACCTGTTGCTTTGTCGGGAACACCGAGTAAGTAAAGTAAAAACATTTGCGGGAGCGGGTGCGCGAGAAGTGAAATGGATCATCACGAGCTGAGTGAACTTGCGACAGTGGACAGACTAAAAGAACCCAGTGATTTCCAACTGCGGAAATTTAAAGTAAACATACTCTTCAAGTCACACGGACTTTACGGAATCGTGACTGGCGATACGAAAGCACCGGAACAAAGCAACAAAGAGTATGCGGAATACCTTAAAAAAGATGCCAAAGCACAAAAAATAATAATCAGCACGATTGACAAAGTACCCCTGACGCACATCCTTGTTTGTGAAACTGCATCCAGCATGTATCGCAAATTGTGCGATATTTACAAGAGGGACGCTTCACAACAGAATTACGACCTAATGCAGGAATTTTTCGGGTACAAATTCGTTGCAGGTGTGGACGTGGCGGCCCACATAAGCTTGAGAATCTGGTGTTTAGGCTTAAGGCTTTGGGAAACGACATTCCAGAAAATATGCTGATTTCCAGGATCCTAACGACTCTACCAGAGAAGTACGGTTACTTCATCAGTGCGTGGGAATACACCCCAGTGGAGGGGAAAACTTTGGCAAACTTGACAACAAGGTTAGTGGCAGAAGAAAAACGGTCCTCTGACACTAAAACTGAATCAGATGTTGTAGCATTTAAAACTGCTGTAAAACAATGCTTTAAATGTGGCTCTGAAAAACACCTGGCAGGTTTCCACAAGAATAGTGCAGTAGGCCCTCATAGGAGGCAAGGTGCATCTGGTATTAGGTGCTTCTCATGTTCGAAAACATGACATATGTCTAAAGATTGTCCAAGTAAAGCAAATGTCTGCGGCATATGCAAGAAAAGCAACCATGAAGAGAAAGATTGTTACTTTAGAAAGAACAAGAGTAAAGGACAGAAAATTTCATTGCTGGCGGCCAAATGTGATGGTGTGGACACAGAATGGGTTCTGGATTCAGGATCAACGTGTCACATGACACATGACATAAGTTTGCTGAAAAACATTAGAGCTCTCAAAACAGACATAGGCCTTGCGAAGAAATCTGCAAGCATGAACGCAGAGGGTGTGGGCAGGGTAGTGACAGACTCCTGTGAACTCAAAGAAGTACTGTATGTTCCCCAACTAA
>PNEQ01098570.1:0-17321 GCA_003012365.1 Medauroidea extradentata
CTCAATAAAATTATAGTTATTACGAAAGTAAGTATCTAAGGAAATATTTTATTTATGTCCAAATAACATATATTGTCCAAAGTTGTGACACGAACCAGGTTTAGCAGTTTACAAATTACTGAGATTATTGCAATTTTAAGTAATCTAACTACTCAGAATCGGGAATCGAAATTAAAGAATCGGACTTAGAATCGGAATCAGTGAAAATCTGTACTCAACCCATCACTAATTGTAACCCTAGTCATAATTTTTTCGGAGCCTCGCTTAGCCAGTCAGGAGGGAGGTGAAACACCCCTTAAGGTGCTAATATATAATTTAGGCCTACTACGTTTTTGTCCAAGGGGTCGCTTAACTGCTTTATTGTGAGCCATGTTGCCATAAAATTCAAGAACTTAAGGTTAGAAGTATTTGTATTTACAGTTTCTGTATGCGTATATTTACACCAGACTATAACAAATGTAAACAAACCATGGACGGTAAGCTAACTACACCAGGCTGAGAATTATAGACATTGTAAAGCGGAAATATGTATAGTAATAATTTTAAACCTAATAATATTAATTTTTTGTGTACTTATTTTGTGCTTTGTTTATATTCTTTTGGCAACTCGGACATTTTTACGGCCCACGGGAAAGTTTACGTGCATTCACGTAAACTTTGGCCAAGTAGTGGGAAATTGTGAGTGTTGGGGTAGCGCACCAGCTGGCCAACAAACAGCTTCCTCTCCAGCGGCGACCTCTCCAGCGGCGACCATCTTCACCACCCACTAACGGGACTTTCAGCCACTCTCCAAGGTATATGAGGCGAGCGCCCATTTGCCTAGCCAGATAGTCAGTGTAGGACTCGAGTCTCCTCCCCGAGCAAGCCTAGCCAACCACCTCTCCCTCATAGCGGGTAGTTGCCTCGTAAGGAAGCCGAAGCCTGATCTCCCAACCTTTCCTAAACTACCTAACTACCTACAGCGGGTTGCTGCCTGGTAAAAGCCGAAGCCTGCTATCCCCGACCTTACCTGTCTAACTACCTTTCAACATACCGTGGGTTGCTGCCTGATAAGGAAGCCGAAGCCCCGACCACCTCTCTTTATAGTGGGTTGCTGCCTGGTAAGGAAGCCAAAGCCCTGACCACTCTCTCTACAGCGGGTTGCTGCCTGGTAAGGAAGCCGAAGCTTGTTATCCCCACTGTTTCATTACCAAATAGGCTGCTCGAGGAGACATTGAGACACCCATTCCTAGCCGCGCAAGCAATAAAAGGAACGTGCCCTATTGCAAGTGCTTATTCCACGCGGTATGTAACTCGTTTCTACAGGAAGTGGCTTTATCTATGGTCGTTTCAGAGGCTCCATATTAATAACCATGCGGTCAAGTCGTAATACAAGTGTAGTGATTGTACGAATCAATGTGTATCAATATTGTGCAGTGATTGTGAACAGATCGTATTATGAACTTGTTTGACGAAATAATAACACCCCTAAATTGACTTACTCGTCTTTATTTGTGTGAAGTGAACTCATGTCTGAACCCAACATTCTAGTGTTACATCTCTTCCAGGAGGAGAAAGCATCCATCGAAGGGCGTAAAGCCATAGCCTCCGCTGAACGCCGGTTAGCGGCCACAACCAGCACAAACCATATACCTGCGGGAATTATCTTACCACCGCAACCCGCACTAGATAAAACTCTCACTCTGGCTCAATTTTGCCATCAGTATCAAGGCATAGAGAACAAACCTCCGCGGCAACAAAACACTGCGCATGTGCCGCCCCCTTATTAGCCCGATCAAGACGCCAGAAAAAGTTGCGCCCGCACCGCACCCCATGGTCCAGCAGCTGAAGCAGGAGACCTCACAGGAGCCTAAGCCCCTCTCCTAGCGCGTCACATCCTGCAAGAATTATTTTCGGTGAATGGTCTGTACGCCTAACCCCCTTCCATCTAAGTGAAAATTTGCGCACTTTGTTCCATAATTATATTGTGCATCCTCAGCAGGAAACCACTTCCCCTCAGGACACTTGCAATCTCCTTGCCCATTCAGGGAAGACCGCTCATGCTGACCCAACTTGTACATATCTCTGAAGGGTACTAAAACTCCCTCACGAGCAAAATGCAGTAAGTTTTTAGTAAAAGTTACATCTCTAAAAAAAAAAAAAAAAAAAAAAAAAAAAAAAAAAAAAAAAACTCCACTTTAAAATTCCAGACTGTATTTTATAATTCAGTTTGAAAACTGGATTTAAATAACTCATGTCCTCAATTACTAAGATGTTGAATATTGTTGCATCATTCTCAACAACTGATGAAAAAACAATGAATAAGGCACATAGTCTGTAATTAGATTTAAATTTAAATAAAAAAAAATTTATACAATTATAAATTAGTTAAGGGGCTATGCCTGCACACTTCACTCTCTCTCTCATTTTGCTATATTGCTACGAAAAAACAAAAAAATTGTAAATTTAAGGTCGTTTTCATTGGCATACAAATAATTAGAGACTGAAACTGGTGGTGTTATTTTAGGCCAAAAGCGGTGTTATTACAGTGAACCTCGATAACTCGGACTAAAAGGGGGGAGAAGCTGTCCGAGTTATGATTTGTCCGTGTTATCGGGGGGGGGGGCGTCCGGGGAGGAGGGGTAATCAGTCATTAATCACAAGAAACGTGAGGAAACCAGTACGCTATCATTTCTACAAGCAAAAGAAGCGGCAATATCTACTGCTTTGTACGTATCAATTTACAGGAGGGGGTAGTGGGAAAATTATCGCTGTAACGGTAGAACTATAAAAGAAAGAATGTCAAACAGCCTGGGCCGGCAGATTCTTTTTTATTTATTTTTTATGCTACTTCTGGCTGATCTTTTTTTATCTGTACTAGAAGCTGGCACCAAGGCACCAGTCGAGCACAAAAGTTCTCACTCCCTTCTCTCGTCTGGCTGACGACAGCCTGTGCGTGCGTGTGTGTGTGTGTGTGTGTGAGATAAGCTAGGGTGGTAGAGCGCGAGCGGAAGTAGTCAAGGTCAACCGGTACAGTCTCAACAGCAATAAAAACACCGCACGTGACCACACGCAACTCACGAGATGTTTATGTGAAAAATTGCTCTACGTCAGCATGTCACAGTGTGCAGCCAGCTGCTAGTTTCCTATGAGAAATTGTTTTTTTTTTTTTTTTCAGGGCCAGGAGCAACGTAAATCTCAGTCTACCTTTCCTCCTTTTTTTTTTGGTTTAGTTGAAGTCTACGGCTGTGGTTGAAGTGATAATGTGCGCTTGTAGGCCTCCCTTCATTCTATCTTATCTTGGCTGCGTCGTCATAGATCAGTGACGTCTTTACACACTCCGGCCTCTAGCGTAGTGGGTTAGGCGCCAGTTTATGGTGCGAAAGGCCTTGGGTTCGAATCCTTGCTCGGGCATGGATGTTGTGTTGTTCTTTCACCTCACTTCACCCTCATTGGCTTGCAAGACGTCGTTAAAGGGCCGTAAAACCCTCTCACCACCGTGCCTACATTGCAATGCAAACCAATGGCTTTTAATTTTTTTTATTAGATGTCCGGAACAAATTGTTTTGCAATCTTGAATTTATCGCACATAGAGAACAATAAAAATTCCCCTTTAGGTGCCATTGTGACCTGTAGTTACCGTCCAATTCACTAGCATCATACTGAAGTGTTTATTTATGACGCACATACGTGAATGTATCGTGCGCGCGGTGAAGAGGGCGGAAAGATAAAGAAGCGAGGTCTGCCTGCTGAGTTGCCATCTCCACTCGCGCGCTTGCTGAGTTACATCTCTACTCGCGCACCTCGCTAGCAACATTTAACCACACGGAACTTGCCAGATATTTTACGATGGGATTATTAAAGGCTACGTAGTGATGAGCAACTGCTTTTAAAGCTTAATACTGTTTTTAAATAAAACCTGATGGATTTAAATGAGGCAGACACCATTTTCTTATGATTTTTGACTAAAAAATGATTTAATTAAAATTAATTTTGTTTTTTGAAATTCTGTCCGAGTTATCCGAAGTCCGGGACATCGAGGTCCGAGTTATCGAGGGTTCACTGTATTGCCAAAAAGTGGTGTAAAAAAGCGGTGTTATTAATTTACGTCAGGATTATTAAGTTAAGTAACTAAGCTTAGTGATGGTTATACATAATTCATTTTTTTATGTATTCTACATTTATCTCCTAATTTAAAAACTTTTCACATTTACTTAAACCAAAATTAGACAACAATGAAAACATGAAATTCCCAGCAGTGCTTATCAAATATGAGCGAGCCAAATTCGGCTTTCGCACCCTCATGTTTCGAGGCAAAAAGAAGCTGTGAAGTAAAATATTATAATGATAAAAAAATTATATTTACAGTAAAAATTATTGCTTCTGAAATAATTTAACAATTTAACACGACTTTTCTGAACAGCTTAGCAGCAAACAAATAGCATTTCATAACAGCTTCTAGTATTCTTGTTATACTGGTGGCAAATGGTTCCAAATTAAGTAACACAGACACTGTGAATATACTGTCATAATTATTGCAATTGAAAATAGTGGCCATGGCAACGTGTATATGTGCTTTTAATGGATGCAAAGACACAATTTTACCCTGAAGATATAACAATCACTGCTTTAAAATAAGTGGTTCGTTAAAGATGAATTACCCATATTATAGGTGATACCAATATGTCGCAGCTGCACTAAATTGCATTGCATGTCTTTAAGTATGTAAAGACCTTTAATCTTCCTGAAGTAGATCCAGGCTATGTTATAAATATTTCCTTACATGAACACACATAATTAAAATATATTTTAAGGATAGGTGTTTTATATTAGGAAACCAATTCTGCAGTTGCTCTTTGAAGTGGATTTAAAAGATAACTGTTTTTAGCCTCCTCATTACAAAACTGAATAGCATGTTGTATGTACATTGTCCACACACTAGCGCTCGAGTCCCTGGAGTGTATTCATTTTTCGTTCCAAATTCCATGTGCGCAAGAGTAACACAGTAGCAAAACATGTTCTAACTTACGACATTACTACAGCTAGTTTCTGCGTTGACATGCTACAGACCTTGTATGATTTGTGTCTCAGGCCTCAAAGTGGTGCAACACTTACAAAATAGTGGCAAAAGTGATCATTCTCATAGAAAAAGTGACTAAAATGTGGTTGAAAAAGTGACTAATGGTTGAAAAAGTGACAAAAATGTGGTTGATTAAGTGACTAAAAAGTGACACAGTGAACCTTAAAGTAATCAAAGGTGACAAAATAACACCATAGGCATTTACAGAAACATAGTTGGTATAATGTACTCGGTAGTATTGGCTGTCTCTACTTGCCATGTTTGCAAAACACCTGATACAGATTCTCAGGCTAAAGAATTCTGTGCACAATGGGCACACGTGGCACAGTTTCTTTAAAAAAAAAAAAAAATGATATTTCCCTATGCATTATAGCATGTTTGAAGTATGTGGTACGCAGCGACCTGCTGTTGGTCTAGGATTCAAGCTGCTGATTTACATAAACTGTTGGTCTAGAGTAACCTAAGAGAACCAGTATTATAGAAAAAATTTTAAGGAAGACAAATTCAACCACAATTGCCTGAATGTTATATCCTGAACAATAGTAAATAAAATTTATGTAATAAAACACTGATGCTATGCACTCAACGACAACAAAACATTTTTAATTCAAAGTTGAGGTACTATATTCTCTGGTAAATATTAAGACTACTACTAATTGCATATCTGCTAAACTATTCATTATATAGTAATTGTTTATTAGTGAAAAAATGTTTCTATAGATGCTAAACGTAGTATTAGGTAAAGAAAATTCTGTTCTCTTTACTTTTAAATTTTATGTTTTTCATTGGGTTAGGTTATGTTAGGGAAAGTTAGTTTAGGTTAGGTTATTTTTGCCTTAATTTTTTCCAATTTCGTTAGATGACCTAACCTAACCCTACATACACAATTTAACCTAACAAAAATGAAAAACTTAATAACCTAGCCTAGCCAACATACCTAACCTTAATCTAACAAAAATGAAACATTTCAAAGACAGTAAACGACAATTTTCATTACGTACGACAACTTCAAACTTCTACAGAAATATTTTTCATCAGTAAACTATGTCTTCGAAATCAATAGTTTGGTTAGTATCCTATGAATAGCTAGCTATTCTAAATACTGTATTTAACTGGATATTTTAGTTATCTTTTTCTCCACAGTGTTTTGAATAGCTTCAACCTCTTTGGGACTAGCTATGGTTTCATTGCAAACATTCTCACGGCACTCTTCACTATAAGGATATAATTTAAATGTCCTATCAGACACACATCCTTCCATACATCAACCAACAGATGTACTCTGCACTGACGTCAGCCTGTTATTTCGTCTGCACAAGTTAAAGAATGAAAACCTGTATATTTATAAGTGCATGCACAGCATACATAAAAAAACTCCAGCCAAAAATGTAGAAAAAAAGTGGAAAAAAAGACCACTTAATGAAAAAAGTGACTTTTAGTGACACTGACCACAAAAAGTGACTTTTAGTGGAAAAAGTGACCGACTTTGAGGCCTGATATCTTTACAGATGAAAAACTCATACCCGGCAGGGACTCTGAAATGGCACGCTTTGCTGCTGTGTACCTTCCTGTACAGCTACGACTACTCTTTACCCTCTAGTGCTTTGAACAAAACTAAACCCACAGTAGCTGATGTTTGTGAAACAGCCAATAGCAAGCCCAGAGCTGCGAGCACATCTCTTTCGCCTTGCAGTGCTTAACTCGCTTTACAGCAACTCAAGACTTTCACAGATGGCTGCCGGTTACAGTATATGCTATGCAGGATAGTTCTGTTCCTCAGTATGAATGCCAAAATACTATTTTATATATAAAATTAACAACAAAACAACACAGTAACTCTGAAAAGAAAAACTCTGGAGATAAAATTACTAATCACGAGAATGGGACATCAGTTGGAAAATCAGGAGTCTCCTGCCTAAAGCAGGAAGATTGGCAGGTATGGATAAATCTGGTAAGTGGTACAATAAAATCTTGTTACAACCCCCTATATTACGACTATCCGTTTTACGACCATTTTTTGATGAACCGTGGAAAACACAGGTAGGAAAAGTCGAAAATTAAAGGAAAATATGCTGAAAAATATAATTGTTCAATTTGTTACTCATATCCATGCTGCATTTTCTTTCGTAAGTGCTGTGCGGTAATAAACGCACTGCTAAATATAGATACTACCCGTCATGACTGCCCATGCCAGCCAATACCCATTCACTTCTTCCCCCCTTCCCACCGCCTACAAGCCAGATTGTGCTTGTGTGCATACACATCAACTACAGTGCGTTCCTTGTCTAGTCTACTTCGCAACTGCAACCACCCCCACCCATAATTGTTTAACAATCACGCGCAACTTGCAGTCTGTCTGGCCGCAAAACAGAGCCTAATGTTTGCCCCCACCCCCCCAATCCACTCCCAGCCTTCGTCTTTCTTTCGGTGTCTTGCCAGGGCCCAGTGGGATAGGAGGTGAAGAGAAGACACATTTAATATTTTGTCCTCATTACATCTCCACAAAAAAAAGTACCAGCATGGCACTCAGTCCGTAAGAGAAGCAAAAAAGAAAAATATCCTGCGTTATCTAAACTTTTTTTCCCTCTAGCTTCACATCAGGTTGTATGCTTTAGCTTGGCTTAACCTTGACAAATTCCATTTCTGTTATTAATCACTCTGCACGTTAGGCACGTGGCTGTGATGTAAAAATGGCATATGATATAAATAAAACTACTCCAGTCGCACTGTATGCTACATATGGGCTGATAGGGTGTTTGTTTCAGCTCGCTTAACAAGGAGCAACTGCATTAAGTGCGCCGAGAGAGAGCCACTTTGCCTCTATCTGCTGTGCAGAGCATTAAACTGGTGTGTTGTGCATAGTTTTATGACATTTCCTATTGTCGTAAGACTAAGTGGCGAGTAATCCAGTCAATGTTTTATACATGACAGCAGCTAGAAAAGCCAATATTTAGCCCTTTCGAGGGGCTCCAAATTCACATTCCTAGTAGGCTTACTGGTTTTTCTAAATTATAGACTTTTTTTTAATGTTTGTTCTTTAAAAAACACTTTCATCGGAATCGCTTAAAATCTTAAAATGTCGATGCGCTCTTAGCAGTCTGTGTGCAGTAACAAAAAAAAAGACTCAACGGCTACACTGAAAGGCTTTAAATTGTTGCAGTATACTTTCACCAAATAAAACCAATTGTTCTGTTGTCCAAGTATGTTTCACGTCATGCGAGCAGGATGAATCTTGCGCACACAGCCAGCTGAGAGCAAGAGCGAGACAGGCTAAGGCTAACCTGTCTACCTTCCCTTCCCCATCCTACACAAGCAGACGAAGTATGTGGCGACAACGCACCACCACACGCGTCATGGCACACAGGGTTTTCAACAATGTCAATGACTTACGACATACGTAAAATAAAATCTCAAATAGAAAGTTAAATTTTCAATAATAACAAACATTATTTTTCCAAAGTAAGACAACAGCAGTGGGCATATCACATTGCAATTATGCCATTTTTTTTTGATGAGGAAAGATTGAAGATTGCTTTTTAAAATATAATTTTTATGGAGACTTCTGACTAATTAAATTATTTACATTTAATTTAAAAACTGTATTTTTACGCCAGAAATTACTGAATATAAACTTTTTGGAGAAAAAAAGACAAATCTTAACGTATTGGGACACCAGTTGGGTCAAAATCGGCCCAAAGTGTCCGTATTCTTCTGTTACGACCCTTTTCTTAACAACGTAACAACAGAATTCTACCTTATAGTCTAGTGCATAATAAATTAATGCCCTTTCCCATTTATGCCTTTTAACACATGTTAGGAACTCAAATATGTTATTGCATAACTGCACAACTCAAAACTCTCATCAACACAAACAATACCCGTTTAATAACAGCAAGCAGAAAGTTATACGGGTGAGGGAAGTGAAATAAATAAATGGTACGTGTTCATCGCTGACAAGATAAAGCAACTAGAAACAGGTGGGATACACTGTGCTGTTGCAATGTATCAATGTCCCTACGCCTGCCAGCAACGTCACGCTAAACAGCAAATTGTGAATAATTTGACGCTTCCTGGTGGTAGTTTTGATAGATATTGAAGAACTTAGGTTTCTGTTTAAAAAGTATAGTAAGCAAATTTAGTGAAAAGATCAATACCTACAAGTGCACGTTGCTTCAGACACGCTACCACACTGGCAGGCAAAAACAATTCCATTAGAGTTTATTCAGGAATGACTGTAATACCATCTGAATCCTAAATTTGGATGTAATGATAATTTGCAATAGCGATTAATTTGCCATCGTCAACCATTATTTCATATGAAGTCCCACAGTAATTTGAAAATGTTTGGACATGATTTAAAAATAAACATCATTTTAACGAATAATGGAAAATTTACAATTTTGTGTTACAACAACATGAAAATAGGAAAGTTGACCAGTAACAATACATGCCTCTAAACACAGCAATTGCAACATACACCAAAACTTGTGCTCACTGTAAAAGTGTTCTGTAATGCCAATCAGTCTGAAAACAAATAGGCTACAGAAATATATGCTAATACTTAATATAAATTAATGTCAACTTCTCTATTAACCTCTATATTAAGAGTAAAGTTTTAAAAAAAACTCAGGAAAATTATTTTTTTTCATATTTAACTTATATTTATTAACCTTATCGAGTGAGTTTAGTGCCCAGTATGCAGATGACAGTGCTGAGAAAACAGAGCCACGCAACTTGAGACTGCATGTCCCTATACGAAGAGCTGCTTCCAACACTACCACAGCTGCTGTGTACTGGCCAACACCAAGCAGTTCCTGTCCAACTACAGAGATGATCACAAATGGAGATTTATCCAGCTTCATCACTTCTAGTTGGTGGAATGTTGGTTCCAATGTGGCTAGACAAAAAACAAAAAAATTAAAATATCTAAGAAGCATTTTCATTTATCAAACAAACGATCCAATTATACGGGATGTTTCGTAACTTGTGTTAAAAACGTTGGGAGGTGATTCCTCATAAAAGTTGAGGGATAGTCATACCAAGTCATTTTCGTCTCGCGCTATTTTTAAGGGAGGTATGAACATTCGAAAATCCATTTTTTAAATGTTTTTTCCGGAAAATATCAGAAACGACTTTAAGTTTCTTGACAATTTTCAGCACAGTGTTTAGTATCGCTGAGATCCTCAAAACTATGATGAAACCGTTCGTTATATCCCTCCTCTTCATGTAAATAACAGGGTGGCTACCCTCACATTAACCAGAACTTTTTTACCGTTGGGTTCTGTGAAAATTTTATGTTTTCTTGCTGAACTGTACGTCTAAATAACGAAAAAGGGCCTCTTGTCACAAGTCGCTAGAATGCTCCATTTACGAAAAAACAATTTGTACAAATTAATAGTCAGTGGCTGCAATACACTGCATTCTTAGTACTATTGTGCAATGTATTATGAATGGATACAATTATCGATCACCGCATTAAACGTTAAACAATCCAACATGCCTGTTATTATTAAAAAACATAGCAAAACAGCTCATAATAAAATGCATGTAAAATGTGCAAGTTGCATGGAGACATGTAGCGTGGTGGTAGGTATGTGAGTGAGTGAAGATGGCTTTACGGCTGTGTAACATTGTCATTTTTACAGCTGATGAGGGGTGACATGATGTGAAGATGGGAGTGCCGCATGGAATGAAGGGTGGGGGAAACGGGAGTACCCCGAGAAAACCCACTGACCAACGGCATCGTCCAGGCACGATTGCTACTTGTGACAATCCGGGTTCACCCTGCAGGCTTGCACTCTAGTGCGGAGCCACCACGGCCCCCTTGGTATTAGGTATGCCTGTGTCGGCTACTGGGCCAGTGGTGAACATTTTGTGTGATTGTGCATTGTGCTGTTTGTCGAGTTACCCCATATGACATAATGGAACACACCGATCACTGCATGTCATAACGAAAACGTCAGGGAATGTTAGTGTTCCTGCAACTGTGGCATGGAGTGGTTTACTTGGTCTGAGCTTGCAGATATGCACTTTATGTACGGTGCGGCATATTCAAATGGACGGGAAGCAACGAGGATATATGCTGAAAACTTTCCACAACGACGACACCCTAGTCATAGCATGTTCCAACGGCTTGACAACCGACTTCGTACGGCAGGCCATTATACCCTAACACGCGTGAGACAAGTCGAACTCATTCTGTTCCTGTGATTGTGGAAGAAGCTATACTGGAAGAAGTAGAGAACACACCCAGCACCAGCATTCATATGACAGCAGGCCATCGTCCAGTGAGCTACACGACAGCTTGGCGCATTTTGCACAAGCAATATCTTTACCCTTACCATGTGCAATGTGTACAAACACTAGGAATAGAAGACTATCCACGACGTCGTCGGTTCTGCGCATTGTTTTCACGACGTGCAGTATGCCCGTAGTTTCACACATCAGTCTTTATTCACAGATGAGGCCACCTTTATGCGTGATGGATGTTTCAACATGCGCAACACACATATGTGGTCAGATGAAAATCCTCGAGGTATTTTCGTTTGTGCACATTAACAGCGATTATCAATCAATGTGTGGTGTGGGATCGTGGGTGACAAATTAATAGGTCCGCACATTCTGCCAAATCGGCTCACTGGCCATGTGTATCGGAACTTCCTACAAAACGACTTGCCACGTCTTCTTGAAGATGTACCCATTAATGTGCGAATGCGAATGTGGTTCCAGCACGATGGTGCACCGGCGCACTTCAGTTGCGTAGCAAGGCAGCAACTGACAGACATGTTCGGCGAAAGATAGATCGGCAAGCATGGCCCCATTCCACGGCCAGCACGTTCTCCAGACCTCAATCCATTAGATTATTTTTTATGGGGTCACACAAATTCATTGGTGTATGCTACAAGGATGGAACGCCTAGCTGCCCTTTTGCCACAAATCGAGGCAGCCTGCAACATTGTCAGGAACACACCAGGGATGTTGGAAAGGGTGATATATTCAATGCTTTGACGGTGTCTGAGCTGTCTGGACGTTGGTGGTCGTAACTTTGAGCAATTACTATAACTCTGGTGTGACATATCATTATGCTGTGTTATTTTTGTGCTGTACATTAAGTAAAGGTGTTCTCTAGTTTCACATTCATTTTGTTAAAGGTATCGCCTTGAATCACACACATTATCATTGTTGCACATCATTAGAATGCACCAACCGAGCGAGATGATGTAACGGTATACATTGCAATTTCATTTGGGAGGATAAGGGCTTTATTCCGAGCTGCAGCATTTCGGAGTTCAGTTTTCCATACATTCCTGACATTCCTCCAGGCGAATTCAAGAAAAGAAGCCTTACAAAAGACCATGGCCTTCTTATCTGTTAAGAACGTGCTTTTCAACAGGACGTAAAAACTTCTCTACAGTAAAATTATCACCATTCACAATACATAACACTGTAGTACCATGAATGCAGTGTATTGCAGCCACTGACTATCAATTTGTACGAATTATTTTCTCGTAAATGGTGCATTCTAGAGAGAAGACAATTTTTCGTTATTTAGACGTACTCTTCAGAAAGGCAACATAAAATTTTCACAGAACCCAACAGTAAAAAAGTTCTGGTTAACGTGAGGGTAGCAAGCCCTGTTATTTACATGAAGGGGAGAGTTTTAATGTGCGGTTTCATCATAGTTCTGTGGATCTCAACGATACTAAACCCTGTGCTGAAAATTGTAATCAAACTTTAAGTCGTTTCCGATATTTTCTGGAAAAAAACATTTTAAAAATGGATTTTCAAGGTTCATATCTCCCTTAAAAATAGCACTAGATGAAAATGACTTGACGAGACCATACCTCAATTTTTATGAGGAATCACCTCCCAACGTTTGTAACATAAGTTAAGAAATATCCTGTATAATGTCAAAACCTAATTATAAAACTGTTAATAGATGGTGGCCATTTGAGAAACACACAAAGTAGTCAGTTTAAAAACTGTTGTCGGCACATTACTTTTAAGTTCTGAATGCAGTACTACCAGCAATCAAACACAAACATTACCTTAAATTTTTAATTCTTCACAAGGTTAAAAAGAGTGTAAATATGCAGTTGTCTCGTAGGAACAAAGAGTATAGGCATATAAATTTATAGACTACAACAATTCTTACTGTATGTCAGCTTGACTTATTCTATTAACTGGCACCCATGAAAGTAAATCTAAAAATTTACTAGGCACATGTGCAATACTGAAGATAGCTGAGACATATCAATCACAAAGTTAGAGTTGACTTTCTAAATGAGTTAAGTGCTAACATATATATTCTGAAATACAGTAAACCTCTCTAACCTATGGCATTTATGGAGACTGGAACATTTTGTCCAGTTAGGCCTATACACAAAAAAAATCTTGACAGGGTCAAATTATTTGTGTGTATATAAACATGGTGCAAAATGCTTATTAAGTACGAAATCAACTCAACAGGGTATCACTGCAGTTAAGAAAACCAATTTAACATCTACAGTTACTAAAGGTCTTCTGAAAGTTGTTGGACAGAAATCATTTTTCGCAGATGCAATGTATGTAACTTTTTCGACCTTCACACACTAAACATGGTTTCCAATAATAATTTACGCATTCTTAAATTCAGACATCAGTTGTAGAGAGAGTAAAATAGTTGAAGTGATGGCTTTCACTTACTTCCTGGTCAACGCTGAACTAAATACATTCAACTCTCTGCATATGTGTGTGATACATGTTCATGTATACGTGTATATATATTTTTTTAAATATATAAAATGTACAAATTTCATTATTTAATTTATATGACAACCTTCGACAAATCAAACTGAGAGGGTGGAGAAACATTCCGAGTTACAACTTATCCGTGCTATCAAAAGGCATCCAGGGTGGAGGGAGAATCAGTCAATCACAAGAAAAATGAAAAAATTGGTACACTATCATTACTACAAACGAGAGAGGTGACAACAGGGAAAATACTACTTGTACATGTGTATAGTATGCACTCACCATATAATTACAGGGTGTGTACTTGTCTAATTTTCCAAAAAAAATCTGTGACTTTTACGCACTTTTGGAGCACAATTCGTATCAAATTTGGTGACTTTTAAAATTGAAAAGTAACCTTAAATTAAAATTGGTTGGATATAATCTTCTTCTCAGCACTTAATATTGGTATCCTACACAGCCTAAAACGAATAAACATGCTTTACAAGCTCTGCCATGTCCTACATCTTTCCACTTCCAACTACATCTCTTGGAAATGGCACTTGCCCAGCATCTTGTAAAAAAAAGCAATTACTGTTTGGCCTACATAAAGACTATTCATTTTTTTATCAGAAACACTGTCAAGTTAATTAACAGTATCTACTACTACCGAGCCTTACAGAATGTAAAAACACATAGACCTATTAGAAAATATACACAAACACATGCACAATTCACTGTAAATGTAATTAAACAATGAATCCCTAAAACTTCAGTAGTATGCAGCTCCAGCACAACGGACAGATATAAACACTCATTCTGGATATTGTCCTGGCAGAACTGTCACAGAATACGGCATATTTCTGCTAGGTTAAAACACCATCGCAGAAGAAATGTACATACAAAAAATCTCCAGCATACAACTTATTTCCGTTAGGTTAAAGAAACGTCATTATTACAGAGAAATGACTACAAAAATTTGCATATATTAATACGTCAGCCATTTTTACTACTAATTAGAAATAATGCGACATTTCGTAGAGCCTGCACTAAACAAAACAAACGCTTTTGTTTCGCCTTCACCTTCGCCTGTGTGCAAAGCCAATGCGACACTACCTTCAACATATATGGAAGTGTATGATAAAGTGAGAGTCAGTCTTGCAGTTACAGCAATATTTTTTTATTGATACATTTTTCTACTTACAAAATCTTGAATCCTCACTTAAAAGAAAATAATAGAAGGGTAGATATGATGTCTCTCTCGATGCCAAAATAATTTAGAAAAACCAATGCAACAGCTTTAAAAATGTTGCCCACCTTGGAGGTTCTATGATACTCGTACATGTAATATACAGTACACACACAAATATCCTTGTACATTTAATGCTGGTTCTTCCTGCTGGCAAGGTTTAAATACTTTGACAATGGTCCTACTGTACTCATATGTAAACAAGAATTCTCGTAGTATGAAATTAATATTACCGCCTGGCTGTCGATCAATATTCTTTCCTCCCGTACTGATGAAGAAAACACCAGTCAGCGAAGCAAAGTAGAAAGTGTTGGAAAAAAAGACATTAGAGCCATTATGTCTGCCCAAAGAAAGTAAAACTAAACAGATACTCTTGCTGTGTCTGCAAATTAAATCAATTTTACGCATACAACGAAGAAAATCTGTGCCCTCATTCCTGATTCCGTGACTTTTCGGTGACTTCCGTGACCCTACAACAAATTCAGCGACTTTTCCGTGACTTCGGTGACTTCTGCGACCAGTAGACACCCTGAATTATTACATTATGTTATTAGAGAGGAGAAGTAGGGAAATTATCATTTTAAGGTATAGGTGCATTAAATAAAGTCAAAGAACTTGGGCAAGCAGTATCTTTTGTATTTGCCTTTTTATGCTACTGCTGGCTCGTCTTCTACCATATAAAAGATCTCTCCCCTTCTCCACTTTGGCTAACAGCTTCTCTCTCTCTATCTCTCTATCTCTATCTCTCTTTCTCTGTCTCTATCTCTCTTTTTCTATCTTTCTCTATCTCTCTCTATCTCTCTCTGTGCATGTGTGTGTGAAAGAGAGAAATAGAGGTAAGGGATAATTGGAGGAGATAAGCTAGAGAGGTAGGTGCAGAAGTAGTCAAGGTCAACCGGTACAGTCTCACAATAACAATTCAAACAGCACATAACCACACGCGTCTCACGAGATGTGTACTGTACATAACAGAAATTTGCTTTAAATCTGCTTAGTTTGTTAGCTGTGAATTGCAGCTCTAAACCTTGCACCACAACGCCACTTGATAGGAGCCACTCACCTGCCACCTAGTTGACCCGGGTTCGATCCCCGGCATGGTCTGTCACCAAATTTTTGCCACATGGCAATAGTTATAGACAATGTTGCTGGCCAGTGGGTCTTCTTTCTCGGGAATCTCCCATTTGCCCGCCCCTCTCATCCTGACACTTCTCCATCATAAGTCTTCATTTCACGTCATCCTTCAGGACACGCAGATTGCTGACAGGCTTCCATTTATGAAATCTATATCCAGTGACAATGAAGTCCAAATTATCAAGGAATTACTGTACATATGAACTTTTTGTGTGTGAGTGTGTGTGTGTTGCATGTGTGGTGTGTGTATGTGCGTTTGTGTGTGTGTGTATATATACACACACACATACATCGAGGACATCGAGGTCAGAGTTATCGTGAATTTACTGTCTGTGTGTGTGGTGTTGTGTAGTGTGATGTGTTGTGTATGTGTGTGTGTGGTGTGATGTTTCTGCGGTGCGTGTGGTGCATGTGTGGTATGTATGTCATGTGTGTTGCATGTATGTGTGTGTGTGTATATACACACACACTCATCCAGGACATTGATGTCAGAGTTATCGTGGATTTACTGCCTGTGTGTGTCTGGTGTGTTGTGTGGTGTGTGTGTGTGCATGCGCGTGCGTGTGGTGTTTCTGAGGTGTGTGTAGCATGTGTGGTGTGTGTATTGCATGTGTGATGTGTGTGTGTTGTGTGTGTATGGTCTGTATGTTGTGAGAGTTGTCTGTATGTTGTGTGAGTGTCCATGTGCATTTGTGCCTCTATATTATATGTATTGTTACAAGTTTAAGACAAAAACTTTATATGTGGGCAATTCCCATGAGTTCTTTTGGGATAGAGGTCTTATAATTAGAAACAAAAGAGTTAAATTAAGTACTGGATTTAATAGCTCACAAAGCTACGAAATACACAAAACAGTAATCAACTATAACTCTCACTACACAATTAGTTATGCACACAATTACCACTGTGTCACAGACACGTCAATTAACTTTGACAATTAAATCACAAAAAAATGTCTACCATCAATTAACTAAACAGTACAAATCACAGTAAAATTCAGTCATATATCCAATCAACAGTCTCTCTCAAATAGTGACAGTGTACAACCTTAATAGTCCGCAGTGGTGATGAATCGCCGTGTGCTGCGCAGCACCTCGAGTGCACCACTGTCTTCACTTTTGAGGTCTTCGGTTCGACTCCCGTCGCGCACCTCCTCTTCACCCGTCAGCC
>PNEQ01098571.1:6474-17424 GCA_003012365.1 Medauroidea extradentata
TAAAAAAAAAAAAAAAAAAAAAAAAAAAAAAAACAGTGTATTGGAAAATGCACAAGAAAAATTGTATTCCTAAGCTAAGAAAGAAAATTATATGTTCTCTATTAACAACATTTTTGGGGTGGCAACTGCCACCCCCGAATTACGCCATTGCTCTGGAGACAAAAATCTGCAAATAGATATGTTTGAAATGGTTATATGTTTATGACTGAACGGTGGATTTCCTAGCATACCTTGCTGCTGCTTATGAGTCATGGATGGCCAGCTTAAGGTAAACCAAATACTGTAAAAGAATGAGTTCTATGTAGTTACAGTGCTTTAATTTTACTGTAATTATGTTGCATAAAATGTTGCATAAAATCACTAGCTATACTTATTGTACTGTATATCCCAAGCATGCAAAAATGTTCAGCAGTTGTTGTTGCGTACCTATTCTTCTTTCTGGCGGCCATATATCAGGTGCAATTTTCTCCATGAATTCTTCCATTGTGATCACACGATGAAACTTCTGTAGTGAGTCTACTCTGAAGTATTTATCAAATGGAACCTGAATCTACAAGCAAAACATTGTATATAATAATTTATTAATCTCACACAACATTATTTTAACTCGTACACGTCACATTAAATTAATTTTTTCCTCTATTATCATAGGCTTTTTGCAGGGATTTGAAAGGGACTTGCAAATTGCATTTTTAAAATTTAATTACTAGCTCTTTTTAAATTGAAGGTAAGTACATAGAAGAGTTGAAAGTCTCTTATTAGTCAGTTAGGTCATCAGAGATGCATTAGAGAAGCAGCCATAGCTTGTATTAAGGAACTATTCAGTATTTGCCTTAAGTGATTTTTGAAAAAAAACTTTCCTATTTAATGAATCACTTTCAAACAGGAGCATATAAGACAACCACATTTTATGTTTTGATATTATTCTAGCTTGAAGTTAAAACACAGCTGTAACATTGCTGTTATTTTTTTTTTTTAAGTATTTATATTTCAATTTATTTTTAGAATTCTTTAGCAGATGTAAATAAATTGAGAATATTAGTTTTGGGATAAGTTTGTCTCTCAAGGTTATATTTACATTAATTTGCTACTGGTGGTAGTTCTAGATCTTCTAACAGTTTGGTGGACACTACTTCAAATTATAATTGTGTAGTTTATGCTCTCTATGAGAAGCAGTTTTTTTAGAGGGAGAGTAGTTTTTTGAGAAATTATGTGGGGTTGGCTGTCACTGGGTTGTGTGCTACGTCCTGATTGGATTATGTCGACATAATTCTGCGAGCCTATCGAAAAAAAACCACGGGGTTTTAAAATACTGTGGTTGATCCATTGTGCTACTCTAAAGATCAACTACAAACTTTGTCGCATACACAAGATGTACAGCGCGCCACTTTCACTTGCACTGGCAGCAACTGCAGGCAGAAACTCTAATTTTATTTCAGACTTAATCTAAACATCTTAAACTCTTTCAACCGAAGCAGGTGTCGGAGGTGAAACATTCCCAGCCTTAGTAATCAGCAATCAGTCACTGTTCCAACTTGTTTTTATGAATTTGAACAACACTTTGGGGTTTTCACATATGCGAAGGAATTGGCAGAAGTACAAGTGAAGTTGTATAAAGAATAATCAACATTATTATAAAAAAACATTCGTACAGTTTTTTTTACACCAAAATTTTTACCGCCTACGACTGAGATAGACCATTACATAAAAACATTTGAAAATTTTTCTAATGTTTCAGCAAAAAGTATATTTACGTATCACGTAGTGTGAAGGATAGCTGAGGTGTAACTTGATACTCACTACACAGTTTCTAAGTTTCAAAGAATTAACTTAAAAGTTCTACGTTAGCAAAAAACAAAACTGTTTGAAACTTCTGAGCTCCTCGTTTAATTTATTTATATTTACACGACTATCTAGGAATATCTAATTGCTTTTGTGAATTTTTTTATAAACTCACGATGAACCCAGTGTTCTAAAGTTTAATCTTTAATTTTTTTGAAAGCGAATAACTTAAGAATAAAGAAATTTCATACAAACTGTGGAAGGACATAGCTAACAAGTAATGTTCATTTTTTTTTTCACAAACATGTCTTGTTTGCAATGTCTATATTTTAAGAAGTTATTGTTTAACAATATAACACTTATGCACAGTTTGTCAAAACTGCACATCCATGCAAAAACTTTTTACTTTTTTTCAATTTTTTTCCCAAGAAATACACATGCAGTTTGTAACCTTTCACATATCGGTAACTTGTTTTTTATGTTCCAATTTAGCATAACACTTGGTCCAATTTAGACTGCATACACAATAGTGTGACAGATGCCACAAGAAAAAATTATTTTTCAGCCAATCTGCATCCTGGGTATAACAGAACTGAACATGTGTAACAGTTTTCGGCCAAAATGTTGCAGAGACTTGTGTGTTGATTTCAAAATGTTGTTATATTTATTTATCATATGATTATCATTCATATTAACTACAAAATTACATCTTACAGTGTGTTATTATAACTGTATTTTCATGCATGGAATGTCAATCAGCATGGAAAACATTTTGTGAATGAACAGAAAGAAAGGCCATATAAAGTAAGCATAAGTAAGTTAAATGGATGTAGGATAAAAAGTTAGTATGCAATGTCAAACATGCACTTTTTACTTTTTTTTTGTCGCTTGACAGTATGGAAAAACTTGTGGTCTAAATAACATTAATTTTCTTTGTTGTGTCACAACAGTTGCACTATTGTGAATGCAGCATTAACAGTTGGTTGCAGCTGTCATACATTTACTAGCATGACTGAACAGTTTAATAAATTATTTGGATGCTTTTTTTATTATCATAAATATAATAATTACACCCGTTAAGTATAACTTCTGTAGACAGGCAGGTGTAAGTGCCGTATTTACTAGTTTATGCCATTTTTAAACACTGTAATACCGCTGTCAAGTTTATTCCTCATTTTAAACTTCTCATTTGTGCATGAGTGAACACTTCCATCAATCACAAAAGTACCAACAAGGAAAATACTGTGACACACGTTATGACCAGTATTACGTTAGCCTCCCACGGCTGAGTGTTCTCTTCTCCTCCACCAGTTGTGAATGACAGCATGAGGTGTTCCAGCTGCATACCTGTCGTGGTCAAGTCATAGCAAAAAAATATACAGCAAAAATATACAAATCCTGTATCATTTTACTCCAACTACCCCTCTTTACAATTGATTTCAGGGTCATTAGTGGACATCCGAGGGACAGGGTATCATACCCCAAATGCAGATTTATCACTAGGCGCCTGTAGTCATCTGCATACCTCAAAGTGTGACATGAAACAAGGTCCTACAACAGTTAAGTGCCAAAATGAGAAGGGCGGGGGAAACTGGAGATCCCCGAGTAAACCCGCCAGTCAGCAACATTGTCCGGTACTTTTAATAGAAGTAAGCGTGCAAGTATAATACATACGTACTTCCAAAAAATTAATAAAAACAAACCATAAAAAGGTCTGGATTTTTTTGGCAAAGTCACTGCTCATGAACACCTGCATAAACCGAGATAGGATAAGCTTAAGGGCGCGGTCTACCGCAATTTTCGTCATCATTATTTTATTTTTTATTTGTACCAGATATTTTTTTTCTTATTTTAGACACAAAATGTGACTAAATTTGGCTCTTATGAAATTTTTTTATCTCTCACAGTTTTCGTGTAATGGCTTGTTAAAGTCATATTTTGCATGTTTCCGTTTTAACGACTACACTGAAACCAACTGATATACAAAACTCAAAAAAATCACAGTGGATAAAGACATTGCAGGCTACAATGACATGCTCGTAAAATTAAATAATAAAAATTATTTGTATTTTTAAAAAATTTATTGAATTTTTTAAAATGTTTATTTTTAGTTTAAGCATTTTTTAAAAATACTAATAATTTATAAATATCTGGAACAAATAAAAAATAAAAAAATGGGGATGTAAATTGTGGTAGACCGCGCCCTTAAGTGATTTTTCTGGATGCATTGTTAATGGTAAAAATTAATTCCTTTTTGCATACAAATTGAATTATTTTGTAAGGTAGTTTTCCTGTGCTTTCAAGGGAATAAGTATGAAATAAAAAGGTTGATGAAAAGGAAGGAAAGAAGGGCGTACAAAAAACTTTACTACGTTAAATAGTACAATATTTTTATGGGATTTTAATGTTGTACATTACAATATTAATGTATTAGCCCAGCATTTACTTAGTATGTTATGCCGCTTCACAGCATCAAATAAGCCAATAAATTTGATGGCTTGAGACCCTCTGGCTAGAATTATCATGATTTCACAAGCTAAAAAGTTCATAATTGTGTTCAGAATTAAGCATAATTTCAACATTTAATTAAGTAATGCTATTTACTTACGGAACGAGCTTCTCCATAACGATACTCTACCCATGCTGGTAATGCTAAAGTTCTGTTCAGGCCTTTTGCAAAGCCTAATGCACCAAGAAAATGATCTGCTTGGTTGCCAAAACGTCCTGTTAAAAGAAAGAATATTAATCAGGTCGACCAAAAATCAAATAGATCCTAAGATTCCTAATTACAATAACACCGACAACAATTTTCTGAATTATAATGATAAAAAAATTATTCAGATTGGGGCTACCTACATAAAAAAAGTTGTACTGCAAGGGAGCATCCTGGGTCCTTTATTGTTTTAATAGACACCAGTGCAGGTAACAAGTAGAAATCTTACATCATTTGCTGACAATATAAATTTAATTGTATCTGCAGACACCTTTCAAGAACTTAATGGCCAAATCGACCAACAATTTACAAATGTGTAAGTTAACTGGTTCTACGCTAATGAACTAAAAATAAATATTAACAAAACTAGTTTCATGTACTTCCAAACTTATGTAACTCAGAACATTAAACAAAACAATTTTTTGAAAAAATTCAAAATGAGTGTTAAGCAGATAGATACAACTAGATTTCTAGCCCTCGTCATGGACAAAAATCTAAAATGGAAGGAGCATATTAAACAAACACTGAAGAAACTGAGTAGAGCATGTTAAGCTCTTAGGATTTTAAGCATTACATTAGATAAAAATGTTCTTTGTATGGCATATCTTGCTTCCTTTCTTTCCACAATCACATACTCATGGGAATGAAGTCTGGGGAAATATCAGTATAAACATTTTTAGACTTTATATATGTATATATACACACACACACACTAGCTGGCCCTGCGAACTCTGTTCTGCCTTAGAGGCAATAAGTAAGCAGATTTTGGATTAGGTATTTTAATGATTCTTTATTTTTCATGTATTTTGGTGCATAGGTTGCACTCTTCATTTGTTTTATTATCAGGCGCAAGAACAAACAACGCAGATGTTCTTCCTACCCGTGAACATGCTTTGTCGGGAAAGATTCAATCGTCTGGGTCGCGGCACTGTCAATGATGATTCAAAGAGAATACAAATTACTGATTATTGATTTCTGACAAAATTTATAATTATCAAATTTTCAAACATATATTTAGCTGTCATTTGCATTTAGTTATTCCATGTCATATGCGTTTTTGTTATACCACATTTTATAGTGACTTGTATTCTCTTAGACGTCACACGGGAACGCAGTCGAATGGGATAAAAAATATCCTATGTCCTTCTCCTGGTTCTAAGCTACCTTCCCACCAATTTTCAGCCGTTCTTGAGTTATAAATAGTGTAACTAACACAACTTTCTTTTATATATCCTCTCTCTCTCTCTCTCTCTCTCTCTCTCTCTCTCTATATATATATATATATATATGTGTGTGTGTGTGTGTGTGTGTGTGTGTGTGTGTGTAGTGAAATTATTGAAGTGTTTACTTAAAGACATTATCTACAACATCTCAGCAAATACTTTATGGTATAGTGCGACAAGTTAAACATGAATTGTATGTTATCATTGTGCACATGTTGGCCCTTCCCTTTCCGCCCCTCCAGAGGTCGGGGGAGAATGCAGTAATTTTTGTGGCAGGTAGAACACAGAATATTTTTGCCGCCGTGCACTTTGTAATAAGCATGTACTGCAGATCAGATTCCAGATTCTCCTGGCTCTCTCTATAATCGCTTATTGTTGCCAGTGCGGATAAGCGGAATGTACACTTCCCAAAAATTTGGTCTACTGATTTTCCTGTCTCTTGAGTCGTGTATAGAAACGTATTGTGAGTGCTTGCATATGTTTAGCTTACAATGGTCTGGTGTCTCGCATCAAATTGGCTGCAGGCTTTTGTTATTTAAATTCCCACCTGATAGTACACGAAAATCTATTTGGTTGCAAAATTGCAGACGTGTTACAGAAAGTGAGTATATTTTTGTAACTCAGTACTTACCATATTTTTATTTTATATTTTTTTTGGATACATTATTTAGTGTGTAGGTTGTCATTAATTTGCCAAAAAAAATTTTTTTTTGATATTGCAAGTTGTGCACAGCCTATGCAGGCCTACGATGTTGGTGAAACAGGGGCACAAAAACTCAAATTCTCAAAGGGGAATAAACATAATAATTGTGGTTCTAGTTATCATCTTTAAGGAAGAGTTCACCAAAAAATTTTAAGTTCTAAA
This sequence comes from Medauroidea extradentata, assembly GCA_003012365.1. NCBI lineage: Eukaryota > Metazoa > Arthropoda > Insecta > Phasmatodea > Phasmatidae > Medauroidea > Medauroidea extradentata. The sequence continues at coordinate 13,058 of PNEQ01098571.1, forward strand.
ATTTTTTTTTATTTACACGTGGGGGGTTTGTTTTAGGCCTTTTGCCATAAATTGCAACTATTTCTTACTGCAACGAAAATTTTTTTGCTTCCATAGTTTTGTATATTGTATAATAGCACATTTGAGTCCAAATTTGCGTAAAACAGTTTAACGCAAGAAAGGAAAAACAATCAACCTACCAAAATGAACAAATTCACCCTTAGGTACGGTGCCATGGACTATGACACACAACATGTATTAAACCTGATTGATTACATTTTTGTATTTTTAAATTTTTTTTATAAATTAAAAATTTTTTAAAATTAAAATTCAATATTTTTCAATAAAAAAAAAAAAACAATGCGGTTTGTAAACCTGACGTATTTTTATAGCTTGTGACACTGTTCTTCAGTGTGCTTTTCTTCATTTCATTAAGTTGGTTTTCCTTTATTGCATAAAACTATTTAATGCAAGTTTTGACTTAAATATGCTATAGGCCTATAGTAAAAACACCATGAAAGCAAAAAAAATTTCGTTACAGTAAAAAATAGTCACAATATATGACTACAAAAGAAACTATATCTTGTACAAATAAAACAATTAAAATTTCCAGTGAACTGCCCCCTTAAGGAGGTGCAATGGTCTCCATCTTTGATAATAAAGTTTTGTTGTTATTAAATGACTTTGTATTATATTGTACTAAAATAGACATCATGTAAAATTATTGTATGCTGACAGGTAGATTGTTATTGCTCCTGTATCAAGGATTAATAAGGGGGCACATGTACCCTCCCCCTTCTGTATTTGTGCTCTTGTTGTGAACTGATTAAGTAAATTATTTAAAGATGAACATTAGGCCTGCAATTGAGTATGTTGCCTGAAAAAACCTAAGCGCGACTTGATTGCTCTCAGTTTTACAGTTTTAAACACTGTGACATGGTGTACTGTTGCTAATGGAAGTTTACCATGTTATGTCCAACCACCGTCTTAGTTTTAGGATAAAAATTGTAACTGTACAGAATGCTGACTCCTTATCCGTTAAAAATTTTAATATGTTGGTCGTAGTGTAACAAACAGTGCTATTGGTTGTAGTGTCTTTGTAAACAAAGTAGACTTTCTGTACAGTTAATTTCATGTATCTAATTTCAATTAAACGTGTCAAAAATACGTAAATTACAAGTAAAAAAAAGTAAACATCTGGTTTCGACCTCAGTTTACCATACTTTCTATATAGATAACAAACGTGCCATGCATGTGATAAATTCGTTCACTGAAATCGATGTTAAATCTCTCACCAGCGCTGACCAAAATCTATTCACCTTTCCCCCCATCTACACTTTTTTTCACAAATTTTCCTATTTTCTTACACTTTAATATTTCAGAATGACATTGCTTTATTTGCAGTACGGAAATTGTAGATGAACACACCCATAGTATTAAACCACATGGCAACACAAAATATAATGTTTTATAGCAATTTGCCCTTTCCCCATCCTAACTCTCAGAAATGTAAGCACGTCCCTGCCGTAGGTGTCGAAAAATTCAAACCATTTTCTGTGTTTCCACCTAAGCCAAAATCCTTTATACGGTTTATTTAGACACCCATGTTGCAGCATTTATTGCTTCTAAAACATTGCACCTTAAACCATACATAAATTTTTTTCTGAAATGTGTCGCGACATAAACTATTTCACGCGCGTGTCCTCAGTTGTGCAGTGTAACTCAGATCCGGACACGACACACTGGAGAGACTCTCACACGCCCGAGTCAAGCAGTAACTGATCCTCTCCACTTCCCCTACCGCCAGTAGGCCAAGTGTGCGCCCCGCGACAAACTGGGGTCTGCGCAAGTTCAAGTTTATCTTGCCGTATTATATATATAGGTCCTATATATATATTTTGTTATGTTTTTTGACAAAGACAATAGTTCGTAAAGTATTTTCCTTACAAACGGGATAAAGAGATTGTTTAGTGAATAAATAAAAAAATTAATTAATTAAAAACTTGACAATTTATTGTGTACAGTTTTACGAGCCATATTTCCAATCAACGAATAGTTCCTTCGATCTAAGGTGTGATGGGGGAAGGTACATAATGGTACAACTAATGTTAGAATCTGTTGCAGAGAATGAGACCTATATGTGAACGTGAGTTGTAGGAGTGATTGAGAGGTTTTGGTCAGCGCTTAACATTGAGGTCTTCAGCGCTTATGAGAGGTGACATGTGAGTATGGAGCAGTACCAGAATAAAAGGGCGGGGGAAACGGGAGATCCCCGAGAAAACCAGCCGACCAAAATCATCATCCAGCACGATTCCTACATGTGAAAATCCGGAGTCTGACCCCACCGGGAATCGAACCCGGATCGCGTGAGTTGTAGGAGTTGGAGAGGGTTCAAAGAAGGGCAGCGTGGTGGGTAAAAGGCAACTGGAGAGGACAGGAGGAGGAGGCAGTGTTGCCAACCATACTCGAATTCGGGTACACGTACCAGAATTGTGCTGTCTGTACCCGACAGTAGGCCTACTTGCTCGGGTACGCAAATTCACCCGAATTTGTTGTGATGAATATCCCCATATTAATTGTTTAGTTTTAAGATATTTTATCTTTGTTACAGTAACTTAATTTTGTTTCGAATTACATTTGTGAGTGTGCATATTTAAAGGGAAACATTCACCGCCATATTTGAATACTACACATTTTGCAATAGCGTTTGGTTTAGATAAAGTTCCCTAATTTGGGCCGTGATGGGGCGTAGAATGGCATTTCGAATAAATTGACTTTATCATTAGTATGATTTTTTCACAAGTTTGTTTCGTGGTATGAAAATAGTCAAATATTAAAAAAAAAGTGTTCTTTTGAAAAGCAAAGCTTACAAAATATATATATATATATATATATATATATATTATAATACCAGAAATGTTATATTCAGAATTTCTGGAAACATACCCATATTAAGCATTATCATGGCCAATTCAAAAATTTAAAAAATAAATAAGATGCAGACAGACAACAAGAACAAGCAGAATGAGGAGGGTATTTATTCCCTTCTCTACATACTGACAGCAAACAGGGAAACCCTGTTTCCTGGGTTAAATGTTCTCTGATCCCCGCCGTCGCTCTGTTCCAGAGTCAGACATAAGCAGAGGGTAGCAACAGGCAGTTGTGAGTGTTATTCATATGAGATATGAGAGGTGTTGTGGGCAAGTAGTTTTGAAAAAGCTTTGTAGTGATTATTTAAGGGTTAATACTTAAAAAGACAGATTATTTTGAAGGTACCTGTAAAAGTACCCGAATTTAAACGCGACCGTACCTGAATGTACCCGAATTTTAAGGTGTGTGTACCAGAATAATTCACACGAAGGTTGGCAACACTGGGAGGAGGCATTCACTGATGATGAAGGAACTGGGATGGAGTCTTTGGAGGACAGGAGAGTGGAAAAGCTGTTCAGAATGTACAGGATGGTAAATGGAGAGGGAGGTTGGGTTACCAGCTGAATAAGGGAAGGTACAAAAGAAGATGAAACAACAATAAAAAAAATTCAGAGGGTGTGGAAGAGAACAGATTAAGGTAGACGGTCTATACGGCGAGGGAATGTAATGTATTATTGCAGAGGAGTCGCTTACTGTGAAGGAGATGGAAACTTCAGGAAAGTTTTGAATTTGGAGAGAACTCGCCATCGAGTTGCAGTCCTCTTGTGAGTGTTAAACAAATTGCAAACAGCTTACCCATACACGGACAATAAAGAATGTAACCATTTAGATCGACATCTCTCGTGGAGGCAAACGTCACTAATATTGTTACTGCAAAACTTTCAAACCGCATGACTAAAACGACTGTTTACCACAGACCCAAACGTGTCGCCTAGCAACACACAACAAACTACAAAAAGCATCATCAGCTACTTTCCTAAAATTAAAATCATGTGCCCCCTAGAGGTGTGTAGGTCCGGACGGAAACGGATCCGCGGAACTGGATCAATCGTCGGGGTGGTGGATGTAGGGCCGTAATTATAAACGTCCTCCGAAGGCTTGCTGGCAAGTCCCTGGCCTTTATTCGCGCAGCAGTTCGCTGGCGATCTTCCACCCTTCCTACACTATAGTTGTCTGCCGATGGATCGCCGGCAGAATGGGAGTTGCATGGTTCTCCTTCATAAAATTTGGCAACACGGCCTCATTTTTAACAGCGAACATATAAGGTTTGTTCGCGTGGTCTGCCAGTCTGCCAGTTTTGTGCCAGTTCTGCTAGTTTTCTGCCAGAAGGCGTTCGTTTTACCGGAAGTGTTTTTTTGGTATGCTGTTCGGGTGGGACTAGCAGATGCCAGTTTTGCCAGAAATGACTGCCATTTCTGCCCATGCTCGGCGAGTAAGGGCAGAACTGGCAGCAATAA
>PNEQ01098572.1:0-10601 GCA_003012365.1 Medauroidea extradentata
TTATCATCTAAAGGTCGTATCAACTCTGTAGTTACCATATTTGGCCAGTATAGAAGCAAAAAATTAACAAAATTTGTCATTTATCTCAATTTCGCATTTATAACAGAAAAGTTAGAATTTCGCATTTTATAGCAAAAATAATACAATTTCGCATTTTTTCGCATCTATTTCGCAAAAACGAAAAATCACCATCTCTACTGATTACCAAACTCAACGGAAGAACAAACAGAATCAAACCGAACAAGAATAGAAAACTATAAACTTACCAAGTACATGTCAGGAAGTGTCGCCGTGGTCGCGAGCCCACACAACTACCCTCAAACCAGGCCGGGAGAAGACTGCCTGTCCAGCGCACACGCTCCAGCCAACTCAGCTGGCCCGGAGGAGTAGGGAGAGGGGAGGAAGGAGGGAGCACACGAGCATTGCCGACTAGCGCCGAGTGGACCCGAAGGCGTCCAAACGGCGATCACAACAAACACTGCTTCGGGGCACTCAAGTTCTCGTCTGGCACGTAGGATCGTTTATCCACAAATTGCAATCAATGCACCATAATGTAGATCTTCATGGTTTCCAGGCTTGGGAGTCTCAGACTCCCAGTACAATTCCTCCCTCCTTACTCCTACATACAGGGTCCTTACAGACCTAAGGCCACACCCTGAAGGCGTAAGAGGGCTATCTCCCTGACAACCAGGGTGGTACACATCCAGGTGCCAGGAAAGCCCCGAAGATGTATTCCACTTCATCAGCGGTCTCGCTCGAAGGCCTCTTTGAGCTCGTGCCACCCACAAGGAAAGGAAAGAGCTCCCAGACAGGCGCCAGCATTACATGCAAAAAAACACCAAACCACAGCATTAAGAAAAGACCTTCTAAGGGTCATACCCTGTAAAGAAATTAGTTCATTAGCGTCGCCACACAATTCAAGAACTACATATGTTATATAAAAATGTTTTCTAAAACCATTTCAAAAACAAAGCAGAGACATTATACATTCTGCCCTTATACAAAAACACAAGCCATGAAAATGCTTTGACAATAAAACAAGCGTTCATATTGCGCCAACCATAGGCCTGAACTGCTTTACAAAATAAGGCAGTAATTATAAGCACAGATGGTCTGTATAAAGCACCAAAAATATTATAAAAATACACATTAAATAAATTATCACAGAATAAATACCGATAACAGCGCTTATCTCGGCCGAGACACACACAACCAGCTGGTACAAACACAAACAAACACCTCTCGACAAAAACCAACTCACAAATAACACATAACTAACACACACAATCACAAATCACACCTGACACCACACTACACCAAACACTACAGCCTTCCCCAGGCTACCGTACTCAAAACACTCCTACAGATGGGATCGACCAGGAGGGACCGGAGAAGGGTGAAGGCGGGCCCTGCTGCACTCTTCACTCTTCGGCAAATCCCAATCTTGGCCGAGAAGTTGTGATGTTCCACACCCAAATGTTGACAACTTCTGGTCCTGCATCACAACTATTGCACACTCATTAAACAACCGCTCACTTAAGGTGGGTTACATGGGCTTTGCGCACAATCTTCCCAGTTACTGGGTCACTCAGCAACACAGTATTCGGTCCCAACAATCTTACCATGTCGTAGGGACATTAGAACTTCAACAGCAGTTTGCTGCCTTTCTGATCTGTAGCTGATGGCAAAACAAAAGATTTACAAAGCACAGAATCTCCCACTTGGCAGTCTGAGGCCACACGACCTGCGTTATACCTTGCCTGAAGACGTCCACGAGCTTCATAAAGATTGCCAACTACATCTGCCGCCATCAACTCCCGAGCACCGTCGGAAAGAGGAGCCGCCGGCGAGGGTACACCCCAAACATTAAGTACAGGATGGAGCAAATCACACCCCAGCAGAACTCTAGCTGGACTATGCTTGGTAGCCCCGTGGACCGTAGAATTGAAACCAATGTTCACTAGATCCAGGTCTTCGTCCCAGTGATTTTGCTGGGAGTGATACAGCGCAGACAGCGTAATCTTCAGATTACGATTAAAATGCTCAACCCTATTCCCGCACGGGAAATATGGGCTGGAGGTGTAATGCGTAATCAATAGGCGAAAACACATATCCTTGAAGGAGCCGGACGTGAAGTACGTGGCATTATCAGTGAGGAAACTCACGGGTGGGCCAAACACTGACCATACTCGATCTACCAAGTGCTATTGGATCTCAGAACTTCGGATACTGCGCATGGCAATTAAAATCACGAAGTTTGAGAACACGTCTAACACAATCATGATGTACTTACTTCCCTTGGTTGACCGAACAAGCGGCCCGAACACATCACACTGCAATACCTCCCAGGAATATGTAATCTCATCCCCGCTGTATAATCCAACCCTAGAATTTCGGTTAGGCTTGGCCCGCTGACACACTCCACAGTGCCGTACATATGCACACACGTCAGCACCCATAGTAGGCCAATGAAATCGTGCACCAATCTTACTCAAGTTCCCTTGATGTCCCAAATGGCCACCAAAGGGGGAGTCATGGTAATAAGCTAGAAGTTCTAAGCGACATCCTTCAGGGACGACCAAGCGTCTGGACCGCTTACGAGGGCCCGTATAGTACAGGAAATCATCATATACTGCGTACGGAACATGATCCCCTCTTATCACACCATCCCTCTGCTCTCTACAAAAGGCATCTTCAGCCTGCGCATCACTCAGGCGACGGTAGAACAAACTATTTTTCCTGAAAGCCACGCACACCCCTCGCTCAGATTCAGAGGCAGGTTCACCCTCTTCAAAGTCCTAGTGACAAAACATCCGCGACAAGGCGTCTGCAGCCACATTACTCGAACCAGGGATGTGCTTCACCACAAATTGGAACCGTGACAATTGATACGCCCAGCGTCCCAATTTCCCAAAATCACCAGCATGTGACAACAGCGACGACACAGCTTGATTGTCGGTGTATAGATCAAACTCCACACTCCCTACAAACGACTCAAACTTGATAGTACCCCAAACACAAGGCAGGGCCTCCTTCTCAAAGGCGCTAAGCCGTCGCTCGGAATCGGATAAGGTACGGCTTGCAAAAGCCACAGGGCAGACAGCACCGTCTCTCCACTGACCCAAGGTCGCTCCCAATGCGACACTCGAAGCGTCAACGTGAATTACAAACTGCAGATCAAAGTCGGCCAAATACAATGACGGGGTGGCAGCGAGGGCAGCCTTAAGTCTTCTAAAGCTTTCGTCCAGTTCCAACCCCATTCAAAACTTACTCCCTTCCGCTTAAGGCGGTTAAGGGGGGCTGCTAGTTCAGAAAAATGTAGAATGAAACGTGTGTAATATCCCAGTAGGCCAATGAATTTTGACTCTCCCTTCACAGACTTGGGACGTGGAAAATTCACCACGGGAGACACTCGGTCTGGATCCATGACCAGACGACCTCCGGATACCACGTATCCCAAGAACTTAACGAACGGGGAGGCCCACGTGACCTTGTCTGGGTTTACGGTCAGCCCTGCTTCCCGCAGATGCGATAAGACATTCCTTAAATCAGCAAGATGCTGTTCCAATGACGAGCTATAGACAGTAATGTCGTCGATATAATTTATTATGCAATGAAATTTCAGATCTGACAACACATGGTCTAAAACCAGTGACAAAGCACGAGTCCCAAACTTGGCGCCCATGGGTATACGATTCAACTTGTATTGCACCCATTGCGTGCGAAAAGCTGTGTACATCCTACAACTAGGATCCAATAAACATTGGTGAAAACTTGCGTTCAAGTCAATCACAGAGTACACCGATACCTTTTCCAGATGTTGCAATACTGCGTCAACAGTCGGCGCTGGAAATGGGTCAAGGTGAATTTTGATGTTCACGGCAGACATGTCCGTAACCAGCCTAGACCCACCATTAGCCTTTTTTACCAAAAAAGCAGGACTAGCATAATCGGACGTAGCGGGAGAAATGACCCCTGCGTCCAGCAGTTTGTTCACCAATTCCCGCATGATCTCCAACGTTGGCGGAGCATACGTGTAAAATGGCACTCTGACAGGTACTTCATGTATGACCGTAAAGCGGTATGGAAGAACGTCACACCGTCCTCTTCTCGGCGTAATTACATCGTCAAACTCGTGCAACAGAGCTTCCACAGCACTCACATCATTACGTGGCATAGCCACGATCTCGCCATACTGAGCCGACCCACTTCTAACAGATGATAACAATGGGCACTTAACCTCTGGAAGAAACTTGAAAACTAGGGTGCGAGAGCCAACATAGACTATCGCCTGCGAACGATGCAAAAAATCAATGCCTAAGATTGGTTGAGTTTTTTCTGATAATCTCAAATTTTTACATTATGTAGGAGAACAGAACCAACATTTATATTTTTATAGTTACAGCCTAGTATATCATAAGTAGAAATTGTTGGGAAAATATCAACCATTTTTTCCGACCATAATTGTAAAAAGATTCCTGAAATATGGAAATATTTAAAATTTACCAAATCTAACTTAACCTAATACTGACCTAACTTAACAAAATGCGCTGCTAACACTAACCTAATATAAAATTAACCTAACATAACATTACCTAATCTATCATAAACTACCCTAACCTAACAAAAACCTAACTTAACCTAACTTAACCTGAACTAACTGCACCTAACTTAAACTAAATTTACTGTTAACCTAACCTGCTACAAACTGACTGAATTAGGTTCCAGCAATAAAGTTCAGTGTGCCAAAAACCTACCAAAGTGTACTACAGTGGAACCTCTATCTATTGAACCCCCGTGTATTGAATGTCCGCATCTATGGAACACTTTCTGTAGTCCCATTTCTTATTTGTCTGCATTTCAAGTCCACATCCATTGAATGTCTGCATTTACTGAAATTTTTTGTCAGTCCCCTGAGAAACAATGGATAGAGGTTCCACTGTATACCGTATTTGTCGGCATATAGGACGACCCTGCATATAAGACGAGTCATAGTTTTGAAGGTACAAAATCTTGAAAAAAAAGTAAATCACTAATTTTGAAATTCCCGACAGAAAAATATTTTTTTCCTTTGCAAGAAACGTTAAAAATTTAGTTTAAATATTTTCAATGCATTTATTACCGGCATATAAACATCATAGTAGACACATAAACAAATAACATTGGCTACCCGCGCACCCAAGAGCCAAGGAAATGCACGGAGGCGGCCGGTGATATCTCCATTGGCCGGCAGGGATGCGCGACTTGGTAACGGCGGCCTGAGGCACGCCGCGCAGTACATGGCAACGCCGGGCAACAACAGCTGCTTGCAAGGTCATCGCATTCCTTTGCGCTGTTGTCCGCCAGCCTAGCACTAGACGGTAGACACATGAATGTGTGGTACGGTACCTAGATCCTCGTTTTTTCCGCCCGAGAGTCTTGTGCTTGCGAGACAAAGGATGAAAGCATACGGACCTAGATCCTCGTTTTCTCTGCCCGAGAGTTGTAGCCTGGCGAGATAAAGTATCTCGGCACGCGCTCGCAACGATCGCTGCTTCGCTGCGAGGAAGTATCCTTTATTATGAATGACGCTCATCAAAATTTAGTATCGTTAATTTTATTAAAATAAACGGGGCACTCGTTTTCATTTGTGACGAAAAACGCAATTCCTTGAAACATCATACAACTCCACAGCTTACAGCTTAGCTTTCAAACGATTTTTGGCTACCAAAAATTTTTGCACCCTCGTATAAGATGAGTAGCAATTTTTGAGGGCGAAAAATATGTAAAAATAGTCGTCTTATATGCCGGCAAACAAGGTAATTATGGTACAATTTTAAAAACTTTTGTGCTTAACTTAACTTATCCCAAGAGGTGCAAGACCAATTGTGATGGCCTATCTCTGTGTGTTACAAATTGAACAGTGCCATATTGCAGTCCATAACATATGATGTCCTCTAGCAAAGTTTATTTTTATTGAGAAAAAAAAAAATGTTACCCTCAATCCTTGCTAAAGTACACAATTCCCTATCTTCGCCTGCAATATGTCAGTGCTCAATTTGGCCGTGTAACAGAAGAGCATTGTAATAGGTTTGGTCTTTTATAACCCAGCCTAATGCACGGTCGTAGAAGAACAGGTCTGGACACACTTGCCTATCTAACAATGTATTTTGCTTGACCCCCTTGTTGTTTGGTTGTAGTTTGTCAAGTTACCGAGAATGTCGTACTTTTTGGTGCTGTTTACGTGCGTTCGGACTCAAACTCCGCCCACTTTTTTCCATTGTTAAATTTATAAAGTAAATAAAGATTGCTGGAGCCTTTTCTTAAATTTGTGAACGAAGGAAGTATTTCATAAGTTAATGAAAAGTACGTTTTGATAAATTGTTTATCTTAGCGGAAAGGAAGTGGGCATAGTTTAGTCCGACCACCCTAACTGAAGCGCCAATAAAACACAATATTCTCTGTAACTTGGTGAACTACAGCCAAACAACAAGGGGGTCAAACATCCAGGCGAGTGTCCAGACCTGTTCTTTTACGGCCGTGGCCTAACCTAAAGCATCTGGCAGAATTGAAATTGCTGGTGGTAGTGCAGGTGGCTGGTGGGCTGTGATTGGTTGATATGGACCAATCACAAAGCGTTTGTAGTAGCTGGTAGTTGATGATGTTAATGCTGGTCACAAATGGTAGTTTCTATTGCAGGTACTAGCCTGGTATTAACAAAAACTCAGCTTATTACACACACAGTTTTATAAAGTTTAAAAATATCGCATACAGTTTTGTGAGTTTAAATTTTGTGCAAGATAAGGAACTTTCCGTTTATAGTTAGGGGTCCAGAAATTGAGGTTATAAATACAATACTGACCTGATACAAACAATAACATAACCTTAATTGTTTATGTAGGAGCATTTGATACAAAATTGTAAGGTAAATGTACGACTACAAAATAAGTGGCCTGCACAGTAAAACCTCGTTAATTCAAAGTCTTTGGGACCGAAATTTTGGTGCTTCGAATTACATAACTTCGAATTATCAAATTTCAAAGGTTTTTTTTTTTAATATTTACAAAGTTGGTGTTTCTACACCCATTTTTACCGTAGGCTTCGAGAACTGTTAAGCATTCGAATTGAAAAAGGGAATAGTAGTATGAAGTAACTGGACCAAAAAAGTTTGTTGCATTTTTTTGGTCGTTGTGCGCTTGGTTTTTCTCGGTGCGCACTGTACTGCAAGTAATGCGCATCACGTCTACTAGGCTGTCAGCAACTCTGCGCTTCCCCATCCCTGTTCCAGCTCTCGATGTCTGTCACGCGTTGCCTTTGCCACAGCATGTGATTGTTATTACTGCCGTATTTGCCGGCATATAGGACGACCCCGCACATAAAAATGAGTCATTGTTTTTAAGGTGCGAAATCTGGAAAAATATTTAATTATTAATTTTGAAATACCTGGCAGAAAATTTTTTTTCCTTTGCCAGAAATATGATTATCTTGTTTAAATATTTGTAATGCATTTATTACCGTTTTATAAATATCAGAGGAGATACAGAAACCAATAACATGGGCACTACTGCCCTCAGGGCGCCTAAGAGCCAAGGAAACGCACAGCGACGGTAACACGTGACCGGCGACAAAGTCAGTTGCCGGCCGCGGGCTGCAGCAGCTGCTTGCAGAAAGTCATCGCATTCCTGTACGCTGTTGTCACCCGAGATCAATGTGTTGGCGAGACAAAGGATCTCGGCACGCGCTCCAGATGTATTGTGTATCGATGGCCAAACGACGCTAGCTGCGATGCGTGGTAAAAAAAACGGGGCAGGGACACTTGTAAAACAAAAGTTAATCTTATACGTCGGCAAATACGGTAATTTATAAATGCATGGTTAAGGATCTCTTAGAGGCGGAAGAATTTTACGGACATCTTGAAGAATTTTTAGCCCATAACGGTAAGTTTTACTACCCTATATCCCCCCCAAAAAATTGTAAATATTTCGCGCTGAGTCATTTTTACAAGTGCAAAGTGATTTTCCAGTAGCTTTTGGAAGGAATACGTGATGTTTTGCCATTGAAATTATTTCATAAATAATGTAACGCACCCAAAATAGTAATTACTACTAACCCTCCTCCCAAATGAAAATTTGTAAACATAGTTGTCGAGTCATTTTCACAAGTGCAAAGTTATTTTTGCATTAGTTTTTCCAAGGAAAAATCAGATGCCGTGTTAGTTAAATATTATTTTAAGTGATAAGATGTTGAGTGATAAACCGCGACAGGCAGTGCAGCCAGCCAGACGGTTGCATGGCATCAGTGCAGTGCACACAACATGGCAACGTAGCACAGGAGGCAGCAAGCAGACACTGCGACCTTGACTGCTATCTGTTCTCTCCTCCCACGAGTTGCCAGTTACACGACACCAGCCGAACACGGGAAACAAACCTGTGCTTTTTTCGCCTGCCATTCTGCTGGACGTATTCTCCTAGAAGCTGCATTGTTGAATGTTGACTCGTGCCTGAAAGTGGGAAGGGGGAGGAGGTAGAAAAGAACAAGGACTATACTCCGTCCACTCTAAGGTTGCAGCAGAAATGAAAATTTCTAACGAAGTAAATCAAAGCAATTGAATTATGTCTTCATTCCTAACATTGTGATTGTGCCGTTAAAAACTTTACTTGTATTTTTAAATAATTAAAATGACATTTGTGCTGTGCAAAAATGTTTTTGTCATTCACGTGACTGAATTAGCTGCAACCTTAGAATAGATAGGGTATAGGAGGCACGTGCAGGATGATGCAACTCTGGCATCTGCTTGGTATGTAGCTAGTTAGGCGGGGGGAAGGGAAGTGGAGAAGTTCTATAAATAAACCACATCACGAGTAGGGGGGGGGGAGAGTTGATGAGCTACCTTCTTCCTCATCCTCTCCTTCACTCACTCTACCCACTTCTCCCTGGCCAATGAAATACTCCAGACTCATGGCACATGCACACATGTCTTACCGTAACTGTATCTAGCTCACAGTGCGGGAGGAAAGCACAAAAATCACGTGATCATCATATCACACAGCCACAGGCTGTCGTACGCTGTGCCGTTCCTGCCTTCCATTCTTCTTTTCCTCTCTCTCTTTGCGTGTAACAGAACTCGAGTGCCGTGCGCAAGCAGACAGCAAGGAAGCCTCAAAGTCAGCGCGACACGGGCAGATGCGGTAACGGAAACAAAGCCAGGGCTGTACAAAGCCACACGACGCAGCATTATTCTTAGGTCGTGCACGTTTTACTGACTTCTGTATCAAAATGACTTCAAATTACTAGGACTTGATCCCTGTTTGGGCCAGAAAAAAGCTTCGAATTACAAGTTAACCGAATTTCGAATTAACCAAACTCCATAGCATGTAAAATCCTATCCTCACGTTCGGGACCGAGCGATGGCTTCGATTTATATAGCATTTCGAATTAACCGAGTTCGAATTAACGAGGTTTTACTGCAACATCCTTTGTGTTTCAATTATTTTAAAAATAAGTTCTTTCGTATTTATTTTAATAGATGGATTTCCAGCAGCGATGAAACTTACAAAAATTTACTCGATAGAGTAGGGTAGGTTATGTTGATCACGTGGCATATGTTTGTTGTTTATAGCCCAGTCAATAAAGGTTTTGTGTCGGGAATAATTTGGGTAAAGCTTAATTTTTCACTGATGATAGACCAATACTAAAGGAGCATTTCCTGAAAAGTCCCCACTCCTCCCCATGAAGCTTCCCCCACTTCCCCTTCTCAAAGTTGAGATATGCAGACCTTCAGAGAAGTGCTTATATCTCCGTAAGTAATGATTAGATTAAGTTGTTCTTTTTTTTTTGTTTGAACTATTGTTTAACAGAGTACAATAAAGTTTCCGTGGGTTTTTGCAATAAAGTTAATACTTTTGTTGTTATTTTTGGGAATGTACAGAAAAATATATTTTTTGACATTGCAATAATTTGTTTTGGTTTTATAACTTTTTAAAAATCACATTAATATTAAAAAGGTTGGTATATTAAATTTAGTGCTTGATTTCCTGAATTCAAAATACAGTGGAACCCCTGAATTACACTTCTCAAGGGACCAGTAAAAAATGGTGTAAAATGCAGGAAAGTGTAATCTGAGGGAAGGTTATAATGTAAAATCATTAAATGGGACCAAATACAAACAGTGTAAATGGCAGGAAAGTGTAGAATCAGGGGGTGTAATTCAAGGGTTTCACTGTATATAGATTAATTAGATTTATTTAATATTTGCGCACGAGAACTCGTTGATAAAAGCGAAGTCTGGTATTAAGCTGCATGCCGCGCTGGTCTGTGGACGACGAATGGTGCACTGAGTAGACCTACCATCATTGTTATATTTTGTTGCTGCTCTTCAATACGATTAAAGACTGGAAATGTGTGGAAATAAAAATATATGTATATATGATATATTTATAAATATAAATTTTAATTTTATTAAACTTTTTAAAATGTTAAGAGGCGTTGTTAATTTTTGCCAGTTTTGGTTTGGGAGGTTTAACCCTGGCCCTAATAATTAGGGCACTCCATTATTCACCACCTATGGACCTGCCGTGTTCTGGACTGGTTAAACCGACAGCTGTTAAAAACTGCCTCATTAG
>PNEQ01098573.1:0-47298 GCA_003012365.1 Medauroidea extradentata
TAGCTCCATTGACACCAGGGGATCCTACAAATTTCATTTTCTCGATAGATACATTATCTTTGTCTACATACCACTTGCGATCGAAGGATTTCGGCTGCTTTGCAGAAATCACAGGGTGATCACCATGTGCATTTATCTCGAGTTCTACAGTTTCTTCAACACTACTAACACTTCCAGAATTACTAGAGCTGTCATATTCGCAAGTTTTGTCATTAGAAGAGTCACTGTATCACAAATATCATAATCTAAAACAGACTTGCGTTTCGAAAACATGTTTACAAATTATCAACAAACATTTGTGATAAATATAATAACTTTCCCGCTAATATTCTTGTTTGCAAAGATTGTTTCATAATTAATAAACACTTTATAACAGTTCTCTATGGTCGACAATCGATACTACAACTGTAGAACACAAATAAGTGTCTCTCCTTTTCCGGACGTCTCTCAGACCGACTTGTGCTTCATGGCCGCTTTTGTCGCCGACGTCTGCCAGACCGATCGGTGTGCCGATGGGTTAATGGCCAAGGTTATTTTAGCGGGGTTATTTACGACTGCCGAAAGTGACTCATTACATTGGTAACTTGGTTCAAACAAATTTGTGCGGCGAATTTCCCTGTGAACGGAAATATTTTGCGTGAGAAGGCCGACAAAATTGCTTTAAGATTTGAAAACAATGATTTCAAGGCAACAAACTGCTGGATTGACAGTTTTAAGGATCGGTATGGTATTGTGTACAGAACAGTTAGTGGGCAAAGTGCAAGTGTAGATGAAAAAACGGTGAGTGAGTAGATGGAAAAAGTTTTACCATCTCTGTTTGAGAAATATGATAAGGATATTTTTAACATGGACGAGTGTGCCCTGTTCTTTAACCTCATGCCAGATAAAACCTTTGCCTACAAGGGTGAGAACTGCAGTGGGGGAAAACTGTCAAAAGAAAGAGTGACTGTTCTTTTGGGAGCCAAAACGGATGGTTCTGAAAAACTTCTCATGTTGATTGTAGGAAAGACAGAAAGCCACACTGCTTCAAAAATATTAAGTCCTTCCCATTCAAATACAGCAACAGCAAAAATGTATGGATGACTAGCAAAATTTTTCAGAGCTATATGCAGAGCTTGGTAGCCAAAATGGGAGTTCCAAATCGCAAGATTCTGGTATTTTACGATCAGTGTGCTGCCCACCCGAAGGATATGTCTTAAGAAACATTGAAGCACATTTCCTTCCAGCAAATACATCATGCCCACAACCCTTAGATCAGGGTATTATAAGAGTATTTAAGCAAAGCTTTAGAAAACGCCTGTGTCATAAAGTGCTTGTGTGTATCGAGCCCAAGAAACCCATCAGAAAACTTAGCATGTTTGATGCTATGCACTTGTCTGCTACATCATGGGACTCTGTGCAACAGAAAACAGTTGCTAACTGTTTTAGGAAAGCAGGTTTTGTAAAAGACACCAGCATTCCTGGATGTGATGTTTTGGCAGATGAGTCCCCAACTGAGGAAGAGTGGACCACCCTTCAAGGAACACTGAATTTTCAGTGTACATTTGAGGACTGTCGAAGTAGACGACTCGGTCATCTGTGATTAAGTGCAGAGTGTTGAGGGCATTTGTGCTTCAACTTCACAGCAGGAAGTGAGTGAAGACACAGAAGACCAAGAAGAAAATAGGGTTGTGCCTACACACATCTACAGGCTTGTGAAGCTCGTCAAACACTTAGACTTTGCTGGAGCTCAGTCTAATGTACCTGCCCAGATTAAGAATTCACTATGGAAATTTCAAAACTTTTTGGACTGTGTTGCACAGCAGAAGAAGCAAAATGTCATTGATAATAATTTTTGCAAAAATAATATAATAGGGAAGTGGGAATTTTTTTTCTGTTTGTATATTTTTAGATGTTAGCTTTTGTTCTATTTTTGTTATGATTAGTGTATTTTGATGTTTTTAATATGATAAATTACATATTTCTGTCTGAGAAAACCAACAAAAGAAACTCTTTGTGAAATTACACATTTCAGGTGAGTTAAAGCTATGCAAATTGTATTTCCTACATATAACATTTTCCTGGATATAACACTTGTTTTCTCTAGTCCCTTGAAAAACATTGTAACAGTGTTCTACTGTAATTAACTATCTAGCAATAACTGTATATTCCACAGATAGTAGTGACTACAGGACCACCAACCTTTTCCAAACTATGCACAATTCCCTCAACTATGTCGCAGAACATATTCGAGCTGTCTTTGAGGATATAGCATTTCAGCAATAATGAACTCCAGCCAGAAAACCATAGACTATACAAAATTTTGAGTGTTGCGGACTACCCTTTTTTAAGAAAATGGGTGATGTGTGACACAGTCATCCGTTTGACCCTGGGTGACAGCTGAATTGATAGACAAGCGACGAGCTTCACCCCTCCTCCCCCCAGACGCATAATTAACTTCAGGCTTTCAGCATCCGTCATACAGGCACAATATCTACTCTGCCTTATGTACTGATGGTACATGAGGCATAATATATATGCTGCCCTATGTACTGACAGTACAGAATCGATTAAAATACTATCTTCTTCACCCCAGACTAATGAATCTAGCCAATGACCAAGTTTTAGGGGTTACAATGTCCCCGAAAATTATGACAAAAATTTCAGCAGGATAGTTATGAGGAAGAATTTCGGCAGCCGAGCAAATTAATGCAACGTCGAGGTTGCCCTGCGCCTTGTTGCTGAAAACGCCAAAGGTGCAACAACGAACATTCCCAGAGAATACGTACATATATTCAGAATCCCTGTCAGAACTGAATAAAGAGGCTGATACACTGGACAGATTGTTAGAGTGCTCAACATACTTTCTTGCACTTTTTGTTGCTCATTTGTAAGCGGCAATGGGACGCCACTCGTTCCACCGGAACTGCTGTTTCATCTTTTTCCAACTTAATATTCATTAAAAAACATTAATAATTAATTAATAATACCAATAGCATCAAAAGAAAAATTGAAAATTCTGCATTTATAGGGAATAAGAAACATGTGGAAACCTTCCACAAAAAAAGAAACAAAATTATTTGCAAAGTGACAATAGATTATACAACGCATCAAAAGATGCGCAGCCAATCAGAAGAGAGCTTGACTGGCACTGGTCGCGCGAAGAGCAGAGGTGCAGACTATAAATGCTACCCAATTTTTCCAGTTTTCACTTTTATTTCAACTGAAGACGGGAGCAGATGTTAGCACCCGAAACGTCATAAAAAAATTTATCTTTAGAAAACTACTCTGTTCTTTTGAATCTTCATCATTATGCTGTCTAGTCTGTTGTATGCGACATAGTTGTCGTTATCCTACCTTGTGTTCAACATTGTTTTCATCCCAATATTAGCTGCGCTATCTTAATTGTGGTGTCCCTGGTTTTACAGATTATTTTGTTATGTATTTTGATTTTTTTCTCTCTATTTGTTGTTGACTAATTTCTTATGGAATCTTTCATGTTCTGTTGTTTTGGTTTGTGGATGTGGTAACTACATCCCAACTAGGCTTGTTTGATGTTCCCCCCTTCTACTTCTTCTTATTCTAAGGTTTCTGGGACGACATTATATAGCAGTGGTGTATGTCCACAATAGTAGTAAGGATCAACGAGTTATGTGAATTCTTATCGTATACAAAAGGACACCTATAGGGAGCTGAGGAGAATACAAGGCAGAGCAGCAGGGTGGATGATAGGGCTGCACAGCTGTTCTCTTGTTGCCACCCCCAGCTGCATTCCTGAGCCTTGCCTTCTCAGCTCCGGACAGCACATCTGTAACAACAATAAAAAAATTTATTAAAAGTGTTATTCTATACTTATAAAATGCTAAAATTATCAGTCTACAGAGTCACAGATATTTGAAACATGTTATTTTATAATGATACACAATACCAAATAAGCAATTTTGCAAAAAATTTTAAGTTAGTTTTGTCTCTCCTTATTAGTTGGGTTTTAACCTATTTTCTGAAAGAAAAAGTAGGCTTATGAGACCACCTTTCTGTCTGTGTGTATATGTGTGTGGGTCTCCCGTAAAAACTTTTGATCAAATGAAAAAAATTCTCATGTGAAAACATTGCAACATCGGAATTGAGTGACAACGAAAATATACGTGTGTGAAACACACAAATAACAGTGCCTTGCACAGAAAAATAAGAAAAACCAACAGTCCGGTGCCAAACTGCAAGCTTTGCTGCAAGCCGTACTTTCGATGTCGAAAAAAGTGAAACTAGACTAAACTTAATTTATAATGTTGACAACTAGTGCACTCATCGAAGCAACTATAACAACTGAAAAATTTGATGACCTCAAACTTTGCCAGTGGATGATCAAATACATTCACGGTGAGTGTTATTTCAATTTAAGTTGAACTTTTATCATTTTTTTACGTAAGTATTGCGATAAACTAGACATTACAATACAAAAACTAAATTGTGTAATGTCTACCACTCTTAAATTTGCAGCTGCAAGTCTTTTTTTTTTTCTGCACATGTTGAAAGTGATTTTTCTCAGATGTTATAAAAATTATTGGGTTAGAAGCTGTGCTATTTAATTTCTGTATTTTAACAGCAGTAATCTGAAACATGCTTTGCAGCATGTTTAGGCCTAGAGCTATTCATTTTTTTTCAAACAGTTAACTAGGTAGGACTAACAGTGGAAATGCAAAAAGGTTAATGTAAATGGTGAAAATCATCTAGTAAATTGCTTCAAGTAGGGAAAATTCCTATTTTTATCACCAAATTTTTATTTAAAAGTGTGTTTAGTTTAATGAACAATGGTACCATATTTTCTTTCTTTGCGTCTGTGTAACTCCAGAAAAACTTAAATAAAATAAGCAGTCTGTTTTACACGGTAAACACGTGAACCTCCATGTTGTTGTCCCAGCGACGTCTCATTTAAATGTACATAAAACACAAACAGGAACATACCTTCAAGTCATGAAATTGTGTTAAATAAAGTAGTTTGAGCAGCATAACTGAGTACGGCTTGAATTCCGAAGAGTATAAATGTGGATAGTAGTTCGTTTGTGTAGCAATAAAATGCAATTTACTCAGAATAAAATCTTAACTTAGCGCCGCTTGGTAAATTAAGACGTACTGCATGTTTTAAGCTTCAAGAAGAGACCTAATTGTCTGCTATTAACGACAAAAATACAGTTTACATATGTAACGCTGTATTGTGTACAACACGACACGGTTAGCATAACACAAATAAGTTTCTTTAAGTTAAAAATTGCAGCCAATAGCCTGCAGTTTGCGACAAAACTTTTGCAGCTGTAGTGTTTTGGCTGTTCCACTGACTGTGGCAACGTCATTAGCCAATAGGCGAGTTCAAGGCACCCGTGATTGGATGATAATTCAAGGGGTGGGTGGGGTCTTGCAAAACTTGCCCCAAGATGGCAGTACAGCTGTCTCAATGCTGTTCACGAGAAACATAATAATTACCGAGAGAAAAAGTATACTTGTAATAAAATATTTGATCCGCCTTATTATTTTACCGACTCACGCAACCAGAATGTTTGATCATAGTCTGTGCCAGGTTTGGTTAAGTGCATTACTAAAGACGATGAAAAATCGTTTTAACGATATAGCCGCGAATAAATGCAACATCCGTGCTTTCCTGCGAATATTCACGAAATTTCACGTAACCTCAATCTTGCACAGGAAGCAAAACATCGCAATGCATAAGATGTTTATGACTGATGATTTTATGGTTAATTCTTCCTTTCCACGTAACTATTCCGTAAACAGGCTATTATAAAATACCTTACATTACTATAGTACGTTCCGAGTCATTTAATATTGAGACTTGTCACACAACTGTTCTATGGCGCAACCAATAAGCATTATTTTATTTTGAATTCTAAAACGGCTGCCGTGGCGCCGGCTTTACTCGTAGGGCCAGAAAATGCCGCTTCGCTTAAGTGTTCAATTCAGTTCTATACATACACTTTTTCAACTCAGTATTTTGGTGTTTCTGAGCTTAGTTAACAAAATCTTTGGAAGACCCGAAAAAGTTTAAAATTATATCTGACCCATTGTTTAGATTCTTTTACGTTGTACTGAGATAAATTTTGCTTCGCCATCTTCAGGAACTCTTTCACACTTGTATGTTGGCAATCATTGTCTTCTTCGTTTCGTTCTACCGCGTATTTCTGTTTATTTACGTTCTGTCAACTTTGCGGTGTAGTTTTGTTTTAGAAATTCAACCATTTATATTTTAAGTAATATTGGTTAATTTAAAACCTTCGTAAAAATGCATCGGAAATAGTTGTAACCACATTGAAAGTTATTTTTTATGTTCACAAGAGCGTTTTTTTGCGAGCTCGTCAACTTAGGGAGTGTTGATATGGGGCGAAATAAATCTGTCACGGTACATACTCGAGCCCGTGAATCTGTTAGCCACCATTTTTATGCCAGTCACACAAATATTCTTACCTGCAAACCATGTAATATTAGGGTTGGCTGGGAAAAAAATATTCAGCTGAAAAGCACATTAAAAGTAGTTCACATGAACAACTGCTTGAAAAATTTTCCCCACATAATAACAAACGGCAGGCTACAATTCAAACCACTTTTGACCAGCAAAAAAAGGCAAAAACGGAAAAGCAGGAATTTATTAAGGACACTGTTGCTATGTTCCTCAAAGCAAATATTCCTATCCACAAAATTGACTCTGAGGCTTGCAGGGCATACTTTAACAAGTAAGTTGGTTTTCCTTTTATTTGTTTTAGACCTACATGTTGGCTTGTATACTAAAGTTTTGTGAGTTGTATATTAACGCTTGGCATTAAAAATTCTGTAGGTATATTCCTGGTTCTGGAGAGTTGCCAAAATCTGCTACAATGAGGAAAGAATATGTTCCTGTTGTGAGCGAGGAGATGGTGAAAAATATTGAGAAAGCTGTACAGAACAAAAAAACTACACTTGTGGTTGACAAAACTACAGATTCCTGTGGCAGATGTGTGTTTGCAGTACTTTTTCGTACACAGTCAGCCACTGCAGCGCAAGAGGTTTACTTAGCCAGCTGTTCTTCTGTCAGCACTGCAAGTGGCACAACACGTAGTCAAGCTATTCTTGATACCCTTACAAGGTACAAACAACATTGACTACGAAAATGTGGTAGGTATTGTGTCCCGACTCTGCCCGATACATGGGTACATGTTTTACTGCCCTATAAACTGTCATAGGAAACCATTTGTTTCACTTCCAGTGCTGAGCACATAAAGTGGACCTTGTTGGAGATTGTTTTCTCAAGATCTTTCACGAACTAAACACACTAGTGACAAAGCTTAAGATGGCTTTCCTCCATTCACGGAAAATTCAAAATGCATATCTGGCCTTCCTGGAAGAAAACCACAAACGTCTTCCAGTGACCTTTCTTATTACTGTTATTACGAGGTGGAACTCGTGGTTCACTTCTGTTCAGTACTTGGACAAGTACATTGATACTATTATGAACTTTTTTCAGTAAGCAAGTTCACAAATAGCAGTATTGCTGGTGTGCTCTTATTGTTTAAAGACAGCAATTTAGCCCACAGACTTAAGTTACAGATTGTGTGTGTCACTGAAGTGTGGCCCAAGCTTAAGTGACCAATTACAGACATGGAGGGTTCTGCTTATCCATATGCCCATAAAATATGGGACGAGTTGGCAACTCCGCAGGCCTCCCTTCACAGATATGCAGCTGGAGCTTTTCCACAAGCTACAGATAAAATGTTAAACAATTGCAAAACTACTGTTAAAAAAGAAGAACTGAAAGCTCAGTTAAAGTCATGCATGCAAAAGTGTCTGGAAGTATTAACATGCCACATGACGGAAAATAATCCAACAAACATTTTGTATGAAGATGTAGGGATTTAGTTCAATCCTACCATTGCTGGACAGAAATAACAAATTGATCACAAATAACTAGAAACAAGAAAGAAAAGAATGCAGTTTCTCTGTGAACTTGATTCCAATGTATTTTTTATGGGTATTTTTACTTTCATAGGCAGTTAGTCACAAGTTTGAAAGACGAAGATTTCAGTAATGATGTGATTCAGCGGTTGCTTGCTGTAAAAATTAAGCACTCTGAGTTTGCAGATGCAGCACCGAGAATTGTTTGGTCTCCTTTCAGCAATGTAGATGCTGAAAGATTTTTTCAGCAGGTACAATTTAGTTGTGACAGATAGAACAAGAATGACAGAACAAACTGTGGTAACTTGTTCAATGTTTTCCTTCAACAAAATGGAGGAGTCGGATGACTGAATTAATAAATTGTTATTGTAAAGTGGATTTATTTTTCAAGAGTAATTTTTGCAAATGTATGTTGTGTCTGTAGGTAATTATTTTTATGTATTTGTATTGTTGCAAATTAAATAGTGAATGTTTGCGCTATATATTTCAGTGTCATATATGCAATAAACAAGTGAGTAGTTGGTGAATACCCGTAATATTGGTGAAAATTTTTTAAAATGCTAATTATTGCTACAGGACCAAAAAAAATGCTACAAAAAGGTATTTTAATGCCATTTTTCATCATCTCTACGCATTACAAATATTAAGTGTTGGGTCGAAGTTCGAAAACTAGAGCAGAGCCGAAGAAATCCGAGCCAATATTTACCGTTAGTTCGAACTCGGCTCGAAACTCAAGCCTACTTTTATTCTGGCTTGAAGATTTCACTTTAACACAACACGTTTCAACTCATAGCAACTATAAAAATTAGGGATGGGAAAATTGATTTATTGATTATCGATTACCCCGATTATTTAAAACATAATCTAAAATCTATGAAAATCTTTGTTTATTTACGATTATTAAAATTTTGCAGGTTAGGCTGCAAGTGCTGCGACGAGCAGTGGCTGGACAATCTGCATCGCTCATTTAAGCTGTTTTTGAAGTCGTTTTAGCAAATGCTACAATTTCCGTACAAAATAACAGGGTGTTGGTACAACGTTCACCGCAGCGCAATCACTGCGCAAGCCCGTTAGAGAAATCGGAAGCTGGCAATGGTTACGGTACAACTACTTTAATTGATACACAGTCTTACCTCTTAAATAAACAGTTAACACACAACGGTAGCTATGATGTCCGCCGAATGCCATGTTTTCTAAGTTTGTGGTTTGTTTGTACTATATTTATTTATTTGCGTAAACAATTTCATAGTATCACGACTGTGTTTGTATTCCACAACCGATAATTTTTTTTTAATAACCAGCGTTTGTCAAAAAAAAACTTCCACACGTTGGGCAACTTAAATCGTTCGTTGAAATCTCAATCTCTATTCTGTAAAATGCTAAATTATTGTAGACATAACACTTTAAGAGTTAAGTCTTTTTATTATTTGCTAATTTCATAACGCTGTACGTAAAATCGCCTGTTAATAACGCAACTTAAGAAAAAACTTCAGAAAAAAATTAGAAATATTCTACAAACACGTTTTTTTGCGACTCCATTACTTACTACCGCTTCCGTTTCCATCGTAGTTACTTTACTTTAAGATTAACTGTGCATCACGTGTTTACATAAAGTTTCACATTTACGATCAACATTTTAATGTGAAAATGTCCAGTGAAGTCTGGAAATATTTTGTTATCAACCCCCAAGATTATGGCAGCGCCATAAGTCAGATATGTAACGTTAAAATCTCACGTGGCGGTAAACCAAAAACCACACGAAACATGAAAAATCATCTGGAAAACAAACACGCAAGCTATCTTCACAAGCTAAAGAAACCACGGCTGAATTCATCTGAACCGAGCAGAATTGAAGAAAACGAAGTAGACGATCCTTCACCACAAAGTGAGTCTTCAGAGACAACTTTACCATCGACATCAAATTCAGATGTTAGGTCTGCTGCTAGTTCATCACGAGGTAACTGTTCAGTGGCCCGGAGTAATACTGATAAAGTACCCTAACGAGTAATCCAGCAATATAAGATAAACTCCAAAAATCAAGTTCAATCAACCTTACAAGCATTTGCTGCTAAAAATGCTCCACTTAAGTCTAATGAACCTCGAGCGAAATCCATAACCCACCATATAGGACGAACTATGTGCTTCGACAATCGTCCTTTTAGTCTGGTTTAAGATAGAGGATTCACAGAATTTGTTGTTGCTCGAGCCTAGGTATGTTTTGCCTAGCAGAAAGCATTTTTCAAATACTGTTATACCACAGATATACCAAGAACGTAGGGACAATCTCAACAAAAAAATTTTACGAGGCTGAATAAGTCTTACAACAGATATGTGGACGTCAACAGCAAATGACGATTATCTTAGTTTGACTGTACATTTTGTTGATTCTAATTTTGTCTTGTAACACCTCAACATTGAGGTGAACCATCTCATACAGGAAACAATTTGTGCAATTTCATCACACAAACACTTCGAGAATGGAAGCTCCACACTAAGGTTGTTGCCATTGTAAGAGACAATGCCAGAAACATAACTTCTGGCTTAGTAATGTCCGAATTTGAGCATCTGTCGTGCCTCGCACACACATTGCAGCTTGTTGTGAAGGATGGGCTACTGAACAACAAAAATGTAAACAATCTGATTGCCAATGGTCATCGCATAGTTGGCCATTTCAAACATTCCTGTAAGGCAACGAAAGAGTTGAAGAAGGCTCAAGATATTCTGCAAATGAAGAAACACAAACTTATTCAGGACGAACCAACACGTTGGAATTCTTACCTCCACATGTTAGAGCGCATACTTGAGCAAAAACAGTCAGTTTCTTTAGCATCAACAGTTCTGCAGTTACCTGTGAATTTGTCTCCGGCAGACTGGGCTCTGATGACACAAGTAGTAGCAATTTTAGGCATTTTCAACCAAGAAACATTAGCTGTTAGTTCTCAAAGTGTGACAGCCTCAGAAGTCATACCAATCATCAAAAGCACTGCTGAAGAGCTAAGAAAACCTGCGCCTTCTGGATCAGGTGTCCAGGGCATCAAGAACGATCTACTTGCCGCTATTACTTTGAAGTAGGTATTCCGATGTTGAAGAGAATATGTTGCACTCCGTTTCAAAATTAATGGACCCACGACTCAAACACCATGTTTTCGTGAACAAACATAGTGTTACCAAAGCGAACGCTTTTCTGATTGAAGAAGCAAGAAAAACTGGACATTTGGGCCACATACATCCAGCCCAGCAGTGGAAAACCATGGAATGTGGACATTTTACTCAAGCATAATGAAAAATGCCCCCACTGTAAGCCATTTCACATCAGTTGAAGACGAGGTTGACACTTATTTAGAAGAACCAGTCCAAAATCCAAATGTCAACGTTTTCCACTATTGGAAAGAAAACAGCAAGTTCCCACGTTTAAAAAACTGTCAAAGAAATTCCTGTGCATCCCACCTTCAACTGTACATTCTGAACAGTTATTTAGCACTGCAGGACTAATTGTTGATCAAAAACGTAACCGTTTAGCACCAGAAAAAGCAACTATGTTGGTTTTTTTAAATAAGAAATTGTGATCAAAGTACCGTATTCCCCCACGTACCAGGCGCATGATTTTTCCAAAATCGGGATGCCCAAAATTGGGGTGCGCCTCGTACTTGGTAATTTCTATTTTGAAAGCTGGCGCGCGCTTGAAAACTGGCTAGGCCAGCACAAACTGGGTCTATCGTTTTTATAAACGAAACAGGCTGTCTCTGCGAAGGAAAACCACCGTATGTCAGCGACTTCCAGAAGCGAAAACTGATAAGCTGGTTGCTTATCAGCGGTACGTGATTCGGTTGCGTCAGCAACACTCGTTCCTCCTGGGGCAGATGGGGAATGCTGACCAGACTCCTGTCTACTTTGAAATGCCGAGTGATACTACTGTCAACATCAGTGGCGCAAAATCTGTGCAGGTACGCACAGGTGGCAACGAAAAACAGAGGTGCACCGTGATGTTGACGATGTTGGCCGACAGTAGAAAACTTCCGCCTTTCGTAATTTTTAAATGCAAGTCAATACTGAAAAATGAAAAATTACCGGCAAATATATTTGTTAGGGCACAAGAGAAAGGCTGGATGGACAACAAACTCGTTGTAGACTGGCTGAAGTGTATATGGGAACGTCGCCCCGGTGCTCTGCTAAAACAGAGAAGCATGCTTGTCCTGGAAAGCTTCCGTGGGCATCTCACTGAAAACGTAAAGAAACGTCTGAAGGATGGCAACACCGACCAAGTCATCATCCCAGGCGGCATGACTTTGACGCTCCAGCCATTAGACGTGTGTGTAAACAGGCCGTTTAAAGCACACCTTAAATGTCTGTACACAGAGTGGATGGCCAGCGCGGAGCACACATACACCCTACAGGCAGGCTCAAAAATCCACAGCTGACGCAAATTTGTGAGTGGATCAAGACTGCGTGGGCTCTTACTCCAGAACAGCTTGTCGTAAAGAGCTTCCGCAAATGTTTTATAAGCAATGCACTGGACGGGACGGAAGACGACGCCTTTGAGAGTGACGATGCCGCCGAGGACAGCCCTGGAGAAGATGATGTCAACAGTGACGAGTCTGATAGTGATGATGTTTAGAGTTCTACCTACCGTACTTTTCTTTTCCCCTTCTCTTTTACATATACAAGATGCTGTTTGTACATAGGTAAGTGGAATTTATTTGCTTGTATGTAGAAAGTTGTGTTGTGTTTTGTTTTTATTGTGTTGTAGGCCTATAGTTTACATAGGGCTTACCTAACATCAATTATTTGGGCATGCGGCCGGCCTAATAAACGCAGCCGTACCATTTAGGTACCTTGTATTTCAAGCGAGTAGTAGAATTTTGTTGGGCCAAAAACACAAAAAAAAAAAATTGGAAATTTTTTTTTTTTTTTTGGAAATTATTTTTATCCCAAATTTGGAATTGAAAAATGGGGGTGCGCCTCTTACGTGTGGGCGCCTGGTACGTGGGGGAATACGGTAAAATGCTTTAGCTTCTTTTTTTTTTCAATTCATCTTGAGAGTTTTTAATTTTTCTTTAACAATGTTGTGTTGTAGAAGATATTTGACTACGTTATGTAATATTCATAACTTTTGTGTATTTAAGTTATTTAGTCTGAAAGAATTTGATGTGAGTGTGATTTGTAGGTTTGACAATTCTTACTTTTAAATAATATTTTGTATTCCCCTGAAGTTGTTAACAAATAGAGTCTTCCACTAACTGCACCGGGACTGCTCTGAATGCACACCAAGTGCGCACCAAAAACTAGAAAAATGCAAAAATCACGTGACTGACCGGAGCGAGTGTCGTTTGTTGTTGTAACTGCAAGTGGAATTCGCTGTAATTTTCAGTACCGTGTTTTTTTACGTGAGAGCTGTTTACATTGTGTATTGAAATTAGTTTTAAAAAAATCAAAACTTCTATTATATGACCAATAATGACATTCATCAGTATTCAACCAGAAATTGTTATAAACTAAGAAATGTGCAACATAATAGTTCTGTGTATGCAAAAGGCATGTATAATACGGGTATACACTTCTTTAATAAATTACCTAAAGACGTACTGTAACAGAACAGAACATTAATATATTTATTAAATCCATTCAGTTATTGTTTAAGTCTCAATGTTTTTATAATCTACTAAAAATTGATGAATACCTTGCAAATATAAAGTAAAGTAACATTGTATAAATAATTAGGACTAAAATGTATTTATATTTCTTTAAATTATTATTGATTTGTGATGTGTAATTTAAGTATTTCTTTCTTGACTTAGTACTAAATTGTGTTTTTATCTTAAGTTACTTTTTGCAATAATTTAATATAATTTTAAAGTATTACTATTTGAAAAGTGTATGTAATATGATTTTGACTTGTTCTATATCCCAGCATACCAGAGGATATCCTCATGGTGAAATTGACAGAATGTAAATAAATAAAAAAAAATAAAAAATAAATTGTGACAAGACGGGAATTCAGCTTTGCCCCAAGACTGGCAAAGTTCTGGGGCCACAAGTTTTCAAGAATCTGTATGAAATAGCTGGAGGGCAAGAAAAGGAATCAATCACGGTGCTTTGCAGCTTTACTGCAAATGGGAGCATTATCCCACCTATGATTACTTACCTTTACAAGAGGCTGCCAAAGAATATTGGTCAAACCATTCCTGATGAATGGGGCTTTGGGAGATCTGACTCTGGATGGATGGTATCCAGTACATTTTACGAGTATGTAGCAAACACAATGTGGCCATGGCTATTACACAATGGAATAAA
This sequence comes from Medauroidea extradentata, assembly GCA_003012365.1. NCBI lineage: Eukaryota > Metazoa > Arthropoda > Insecta > Phasmatodea > Phasmatidae > Medauroidea > Medauroidea extradentata. The sequence goes on from PNEQ01098573.1 coordinate 14,203, forward strand.
ATGTCCAGTAATCCTTTTCTTTGATGGTAGTAAATCACAATTAAGTTTAGAACTGTCGGAGTTTTGCGCTGAAAAAGGGGATTATTTGTTACTGTATGCCTCCCAATGCTACGCATATATTGCAGCAATGTGATGTAACAGTGTTCCGTGCCTTGAAAGTTGCATGGAGGAACGTTTATCATTTCCACAAACAATCCTGCAGAAGCATCACGAAAGGGAATTTTGCTCCAATTTTCAAATAGGGTCAGGTGTCCTAAAAATGAGACAACCAAAACTTTCCAAAATATGATACGGCTTATTTTCAACAAAAAAATTGTATCTATTTAAATGTTGTCTAGTTTTAATTTGTTTTAGTATGGTTTGGGGTTATACAACCATAATTTGTTTTCAATATAGGCTTCATTTTTGGGTAAAAAAAAAATATAATGTTGCAGTACCCCAATATCTGTTTAAAAATATTTGCAAATACTTATAGATCATTTGCTGAACACCTCATGTTTGAGCCTCTACTTAAACCAAATGTATGGTATATGCACAGAAAAGACGTGTCTATATACTGGTGTATTCAAAGTTGCTACAACAGTAATACAAGAATCATTATTAATGAATTAATAATTTCCTTAAAAATGATACAGTCTTGCCCAAAATATGATACATGTCATTCAAAAAAATGATGCACCAAATATTCTTACTTTTCGTGCTGCATGCATTTTTTAAACTGAAATATAAATTTCTTGTTTGTTAATGGCAATAGAGGCCCAGGGATTGTAATTGCCCAAGGTTGGCCTACACATACTGTCATGGAGGATGCATGAGTTTTTTCAAGACCAGTTACTTATTGCTGTAAGGAAGAAAGTTTTCAACTTGCAGTACTTTCCAGTTTTTATAGAAGTATTGGTTACAGTTTGTAGTAACTTGTGTCTAGGCTAAAGTAATGATGCAAATTTCTTCTGATTCGAAACCACTTAATTTATTTTTTAACCTCTTTCCTTCATTTTTTGTTTTAGGTATACAGAAGTAACCATGGAATCCTCGCATAAAAAAAAGGAAAAGCCCTTCACTGAACAAAATGTCATTTGAGCAGTGAAAGACATGAAAGACTACGGCAATTAGCATTAAAATATAAAATGGACAAAATGTTCTTGCATCGGAGAGTTAGTGGTACCCACTCAGGTGTTCAAGGCTGGAAAACCGACTTAACTGCTAAGCAAGAAGAAACTCTAGCAACACATTTGAAGACACTTGCAAAGTGGGGGTTCCCGATAACTACAGTTGAGGTTATGTTAGTTGTGCAAGACTTTGTAGAGCAGAATGGTTTGACTACTCGTTTTAAAGATGGGCAACCTGGGGCAAAACGGTTTAGGAATTTACGTTTAAGAAATTATTTAACACGAAAGAAACCAGAAACCCTTGAAGCAAATTGTAGATAAGCCACTAATGATCCGTTCATTATTTATGATTTCTATGATGAACTTCAAGCAATATTGGTAGAGCTTGATATTAAATAAAGACGATCCAAGCAAAATATGGAATTTGGATGAGACATATTTTTCTGCTGATCCATCTAGAATACGTGCCGTTGCAGGCATTGGACAGAAGTTCTTCAGTGACATACAAGGTTCTGGTAAGGATAATACAACCGTGCTTGCATGCGTGTCAGCTGCGGGCACATATCTTCCACCACTTATCATTTTTGAAGGAATGCACTTATGGAGTTCCTGGAAAGGATCAAATGACTCACCTGGCACATTTTATTCTAATGCTGTCAATGGGTTTATGACATCATCCATCTTTTCCAGTTACTTTGATTATTTTTGCACTGTTGTGAAAGAGAGAACATTGTTGTTGCTATTAGATGGGCACCTTAGTCATCTGGATCCACTGTAATTGAAAAGACCAAAAATGAGCATGTTGTTATCATTAAACTTCCCCCACACACTACTGACCAGCTACAACCTCTGGATAAATGTTGTTTGAAACCATTTAAAGATTCATGGAATACTGAATAAATTCAATGGCAGAGAAGTAACCATTGGGGAATTTCAAAATCAGAACTCGTGGATTTGGTGTGCAAAGTATGGCCAGAAGCTTTAAAACCTAAAAAACATAATTTCTCGCTTCAAAGCCACAGGGATCTGCCCCTTTGACAGATCAAAATATCCTGTTCAACGGCTCAATCCTGACAAACTCCAGAGGTATAACATGCCTACTCAGGACACAACAGATTTTGGCCTACCTGAAGCCATAAATGTCTTTGGCGATTTTGAATTGACATATGTTGGTGGTGCTAGCCATGATAATGATCAGGGTCATGACAATTTGGAACCCGCGAATGCTGATGGTGCTAATCAAGAGAAGGATCAAGATGTAGTTGTGGATGACTCCATTACCATCTTGTTCAGGAAAGCTCCACTCCTGTAATTCAGGAAGGAGAAGTGCTGCATCAGTTTGTAGCAATGCATTTTCTGCAAGTTTTGAGAGTCTGTTACTTGACAGAATAAAAAAAACTGAAAAACCTGTAGCCAAATGTAGTCGTGTAGACCCATTATCACAGATAATAACCTCAGAAGAGTATGGAAAACTGATAGCAGAGAAAGGAAAGACTAAAGCAGAAAAACAGAACTGTCCTAGGTCTAAACAGAAAACCATGACCAAATCTGAGAAGAGTACACGTAATTAAAAAAGCAAGAAAACAGAGGTGACAGACTTCGAAACCGACATTTCATTGAAGAGTGATGACAGCCTGGAAGATATTGATATCTTCGATGAGTGCACCCCAGACCCAGTTACCATGATTGATCCTGTAGGTGTGGTAGGAGGAGATTATATCCTAGCTAAGTTTCAAGGAGGAAAGAAAATTGCATACTCTTACAGGTATGTCTGCACAATAGAAACAGTACTGGAAAGTGATTGGAAGTTATGCTGTTACAGCCTATAGACACTGCCAAAATGGTTTTCAAGCCAAATGAAAGACATTTTACTTATTAAAAAGACTGACATAATAGGGAAATTACCAATTCCTCACATTTCTAGTGGTGTAGGAAATGTTAAGGGCTTGTTCCCGAGTTATTTTCAGACTGGTGCCAATAACTGTAATATTTTTTAACCAAAAGCTTTGAAAAAATTTGAGTCAATGTGCAATCACACGATGCACAATACTATGGACACGTTTTTTTAAATAATGTACCATTTGCCAGCAAAAAATTAATTTCCTTCATTTTTGCTTATTTTCACGACGAAAAGCGTGGTACTTTAGGTAATGAAATCTAAAAAACTGTTCCGTATAGTTCTACAAAAAAAAATTCAGCTACAAATTGTAACATGTAAGTGTCAAAATTGTGCAGCGAAATTTTGATATGAGTATAAGGTAGCAATAAAAAAATATTTTCGAAATCACTGCAAAACTCCGTAACAAGGCCTTAAGCAGGGTATGTGCTTTGTGTTTGATGGTCCAATTGACGTCTTTGAAAAAAATTAGCGATCACTATTCCAGGACTACCCTTGTTTGTGTGTTTCAATTTTTAGGCATAAACAAGCATACTTTAAGTAATTTTTATAAGTAGTTTCCGGCATTACTTTTGCACTTTTAAGGTTTACAAAAAGGTAATGAAGTGTAATAATTTTTTTGTTGGTAGTTGTCATATTTGTTTTTTGTCATAAAAATCCTGAAAATATAGTCAGAAAATATGTAGGATATTTTTGTGTATCATTTTTACTTCCTCTGCCTCATATTTATGGCACCAAGTCGTTATCTGCAGTGTATTCATGGATATTCCATATATATCATTTTTTGTATCACCTGTATCATTTTTTAAGATTTTCATGCCAAAAAATGATACAGCAATTTTATTTTTTTTTTGCTAAAAGGATATTAGTAATAAATTAAATACAACCTCGTAAGTAAAAAGCTTACTTTAGCAACGTAAAACAATTTTTTTTGTCCAAGATACTCTATTAAGTTTCAGAAAAATGAAAGATTTACATATTTTGTATCATACTTAGAGCACCTTACTCTAGGCTTTTGATGCAGCAGTGAAGCCAGAAGTAATACTAAGTGGCTTATGGCTTGTTCCCTTTTAGTTCTGAGAATGTGGACTACAACAAATACATATCTTACAGACGTAAGGAACTGAACAGTAAGAAAGGTGAAAATGTTCAAAGTGTGTCAACTCAAGAAGACTTCAGAATAGCTATGAAAGTTATAGAATATGTGATTGGACCTGCTGAAGCAAAAAAACTACTGCAGTTTAAAGAAGACAGTTCTTCACTCGTTCCACATCACAGTATATTCAGTGTCTGGAAATTCTGTAGAGAGAAAGCTCATGTTAATTATGAGGGACAACCTGTTGAGACTGATGTTGAACAAGAAGACAGTGAAATTTTGCATATCTCCGACATTCCTAGTATTGAAAACAATACTGAAGAGATAGGCTTGCTGGACATAGATTCCCTCCCTATTGAAATTGATGGAATAATATTTGATGGTAGACCCATTGACATAAACATTACAAATGGATCTACATAAAATTTGAAGGTTATGGAAGTTAATGAAGAATCTGTGATGCAGTATAATGAAGAATGTTACCGAAATGGAAATAGTGCCAATATCACAGTAACCAAGATCCAAGAGGATTTGGATGTTCCTGAGTTTATGCATGATGAAACCATAATGCAGTGTTATAAAGATTGTAAGCCCACAAACAGATGGTAATATCTATGGAGCAAATGCTAATGAAACTATGTATGAAAGGGACACTGTGGAAGAAATCATAAACACGATACTTGTAGCAGTTGTAAAGCAGTCACAGTAGTGTATATTGTTCAAGATGGGAACAAAGTTAGAAATGAAAATAACGAGAATTTTTTCCAGGATAATTCATCAACTAAAGAGACAAAACAGAGTGTAACGGAAAATGAAGTTAAGAAAACAGCTGACAAAGAAACTGGTTTCTGGGAACAGCATTTGTATTGGCCACGAGATAAGCCTAATGAAAAAAAAATGTAAAGAAAAACATGGAAAAACGTATGCTATATCTTCAAAACAATGGTGTGAGATGCATATTAAGAAAGAAGATGAAAGAAAGACAAAATAGCAAATCAAGCAAGAAAATAAAGAGAAAAGAGTGAAACGACAAAGTGAATGACAAACAGGTAAATAGGGCTAAAAGAAAGAAAACTGCAGCCATGGACGTAGAAAATAATTTATATAGACTTAGGCCTACTGCTAAAATTACTGAAAAAGAAGAGAAACAAGACAAGTATTTAAGGCCGAGGCGCCATCATTGTCGTCATTTTGGGAGTCGGGACGCCATTAAGATTTCGCCACGTCACAAAGTACGTCGGGCCGAGACACCTCTGATTAGTAATTATATAGAGGCAGTGATTGTGAGGCATTAGATATTCTAATTAGTTGTCTGGGTCTCCGTGCACGCGACTGTGATAATTAAGAGCCATACCGACAATTCTACGTCATATCGGTCCACCCCGAGAGGACAGCAACGACGTGCTACCCGGTAATAAGACTTACGACTTTTTCATTTCACTATCTAGTATCATAGTACCCAGAACTTGCACCCAGCAAACAATAGACGACCAAGCACCTGCAGAAGTAGTTCAAAAAAGAAATTTAATAAATATTACAAAACGAACGTATTCTAAACTACTCAAAGTATCAAGCTGAAATTTCTTTTGTTTAAAAGATGTTTAAAGTACTAAGTTATCTTTCAAAAACAAAAAAAAATATTTTTACCCCTTCTCCCACATGCCTTTTTTTTACCTTAAAAAAAGGAACTTTTTGAAAAAATTGCTTATTCGGGGAGTTATATCTTGCCAAGAGGACCAAATAACATCGTAATTATTTATTTCCCTAGTAGTCCTCACTGCTGTCTACTATGCATGAAAAAAATAAGTTATTACCACCCCTTCACTATTTTATGGCTAACTAAATGTTGCAGAAACAGAGTTTTTTCAGGCACTATTCAACCCTAAAAAAAAGAGGGTAAGTTTTGATTTCAAGTAAAATTTTCTCTGAATATAATAAAATTTTTAGTTTTAAAACTTTCTAAAGAACTATGACAGCTTCATAGCAACAAGTGTTAACAAGCTATGGCTCATTAAAAGTGACCCTGAAATGTCACTTTTTTTCTCCTTGCGGCAGTTGACTATATAGCCTATCCAACAAAAATGTATAGGCAACGGCCTAGACAAAACCAAAACCATTGTGAAGCGAAATTGTACAATGGTGTTCAAAACATACAAGAAAGAAGAATGAATTTAATGTTATTTGAAATAAAATATATATTACAATGATATAGTCCTTAAGAGTAGGATGCAGCAGCAGAGTGGAACCTGCGAGTGTAATGTGCAGAAGATGTAAAAGGTAAAAAGAAGGGCAAAAAGAATGGTGACAAGTACTATAGTGGGCAGTTAGCTTGGCCTCTGACAGAGCCGTGGGAGTGGATGTTAGGTAAACATCGACCCTCAGTTAATTTCCGTAAATGGAAGAGGCGGTGATAGCTCGCAGAGGCTCGGAAAAGTGATGCATAGCAGGGAGCGGGAAATAATAAAAATTGTGATTCAGTGTTGTGATGAACTAACTAATATAGTCTGCTCGATCCTCTGCAGATAGCAACTGCAAGAGCAGCAAAGTACAGTACACAGGTGTGAGCGAAGTTTAGTCAAACGTACTGCAGGGGTAACTTTGACCAACTCAAAATATTTGTTTTTTTGGTACATTTAGAGAAGAAATAAACAATTCTAGTTAAATATTCAAACCCTTAAATTTGATCCATTCAGATAAAGATTGCCATTTCTTCACCAAGTAGCACCAAAATAAACATTACGAGTAAGTCAAATTCATCACTAAAATCAAAGTATCCACACTTAACGGAAATTGGTACTACGATTGTACTCTTCAAAAAATGTCTGGTTGATATTAGGCCTACCTGTTCATGTTAAGCGATTGTCAGACATGTACACGCACATTTTTTATTTTTATTTCATGTTTCATTTTTGCTATTCATCTGTGTGCTCTATGATTATTTAAATTATGTAGCAATATGGCTTCTATGGAAAATTCAATCTTGGCATATGTATCAAATAGTTTTAAATATATCACAGCTTTACACCATATGGCATTCATCTGAAAGTAGCCTAATTTTACAGATAAACAAGTAAAAGGCCTACTTCCATTTTCCTTATTATTCTAGACAGGCTGTAGACATTATCCGTTAGCATATTTTGTTTAGTAAACATCCTTCCTTACACTGGACTGACTATTTGCAAAGACCAATGGATCGAAGGTAACAATTTAGTAAATTGTACGAGTGCACGCAAAATAAACACCTATTCATGAATATTGTGTAGAATATCGCCATTTGACTTCAATTGCTTCCCGTTTAACTACTAATTATACTGTTATTACTATTGTTGTCGTTGTTGATGTTATGTTACCTGAGATGTCAAAGAAAAAACATTTTATTAGTTTTTTATGTCATTAGTTTAGTATAATTGTTACAATAGTTAACATTTATTTTGTTCCAATTGTTGACTTACATCACTGCAACCTTCACACAGTTATAATATCCACAACATTTAACAATGAAGAAATTAAAAATTAATATTTATGTAGCAGTAGTTTTTTTTACTTGGCAACCGAGTAACGTATTCAAGGCACATTTCAAAAACTGTTTACGAAACTGTTAGTTCACGAGTTTGATTGGTATGTAATCTACCTTTGTTTAAAAGGCTTGTATGGTAACCAACCAGTTACAGTGATGTTTATGAATTAGCGTTCTTCACAAAATGTATTAATTAAATCCTTCATAAGCATAAACATTGTTAACTTATGCTACGTAGGTTACATCTGTGCGATGGCCTTGTTTACTTTGTCCGGCAGAGTTTATTTTTTAAATTTAGACATAAAGTTTAATCTTAAGGGCTGACAGTATTGCGACATTGATACTACTAACATGACTAATGTCTTCACAAAATGTGATGTCACCAATGCCACCCAATTTTTTGTAATGATAACTAGTCAACTTTTAAGGAAGGTCTGAAAAGGTAAATCTGTACCCAAAGTTGCACCAATGTACCATATTTTTAAATGTACGTGCAGGGTTACGTTACGCGCATGCCAAAGTTGAATTATAGTACAAAGCCACACCTAAACACACACTGTTGAAGTGTCGTAAGTATTTATTAGTCCTGTAGGCCCTACACCACTTATGTCAAATTTAACTCAAAGTCAACATAACTACGACCGAGTGACATTCCTGTTATAAAGTTAAAGCAAAGAAAACTTCAGGAGCTCATGTAAACTTCAATTTGAATAGACCTTTAAAGCGACCATCATTTTTTCTAGAATTTTTGTGAGAGTTGTATATATTTAAAACCCAATAGTAGCCTATTCGCTGTCGCAAAATTATTCGGGTGAAATTGTTTTAGGCTACTATGTAGCCCTATTTATAAAAACAAAATCCTGTATGGTTTTCACTAGTTACCGATTTAACATTTCCATTCATGTTAGTAAACTAAATGATTTGCCGAAACATAAGGTTTATTTGATAGTACAAAAGTAAAATGTGACAGCTTTAGATACAAGTTTTCGCCTATCCTGAAAGATATATACACACATAGTCCCTAGCACAACTGCTGCAACCCACAAATATGTTGCACTTATGTAGTTTATGAAGACACGACTACCCTGCTAGTATCAACGTGGCAGGTGGCCCTGGATACTAGGATATCAGTTTCTCTTTGCCCTCCCGTCCTGATAACAGCACTAGGGAACTCAGAAGCAAACTTAACTGCCTACTATAGTACGTGGAGAAGGGAACTTTCGGCCATCTGTAATACTGAAGGAACTGGAGTGGAACTCATTGAAGGAAAGAAGAGTGAAAGGCTGGTCAAGATGTACAAGATGGTGAACGGAGAGGGAGACTGGGGTAAGTTAGGCTACCTGTTAACTAAGGCAAGGAAAGAGGGAATAACAATAATGGAAAGATTCACATTATGCAGATCAGAGCAGGATAGACAGTCTATACCTGGGAGGTCGGCGCAGGAATGGAGTTTCCTTTCGGAAGAGAATGTGAAGAATGAAAGGAGTGCGGTGGGGTTGGGAAATTTGGAAGGGTTTAAGTAAACATCTGAGGAAAAAGCTAAAACTTGCCACTGGGCAGTTGCCCGAATGCAAGTGAAAATACTGTAGCCTAATAACTACTATGATTATTAGGTTAGGTATGTGGTCTGCATCAGTTTATCATGGCAGTGTTCGGAAATTAATTTTGTTCAAAAACTAAACCCCATTTTTTTTATATTACTGATGCAGAAATAGAATTATATTTTATCAAAAATTTCTCATGTTTAATCTTCATTCAATTTGGTTAAATGCTATTTGTGATAGTAAGGGGTATTGTATGTCTTCACCTAGCCTCACTTTTGTTGTTAAGGTTTCTTTGCCTTTGCATTTAACTTCGGTGAACTCATTTGGAACTAACCAAAATGTTTGAGCATACCTGTAAAATGTTCTCTGTTAACATTAAACAATCGGTTATCTGGCACATTAGGCCTACTTTAAAAATATAAGTTAAGTACAACTGTGATTCAACATTTCTCAAAATTTTCACAACCATTTCAAGACCCTACTACCAGAGCCCACCAGCCACACCAGTTATATGTCCCGGGGACATTACCTTCTTGTAATTCATCATCCAGTACCAGCCTATTAACATTTCAATCAAATAACAACCAGGGACATCAATTCAGGTTTTTCTTGGGGGGGAGGGGGCAAGATATTTTTTCAGCAAGTGACCTTGTTGCATCTACTTTATTAATTAAATATGTATGAAGTTAAAGAACTACGTAAAGAGAACAGAGACTTAAAAGAATCGTTACTCTTCACGTAAGCTCAACTGGATGGCAAGCAGAAGGAACATGATAATGTCCTCAACGAGAATAAGTGCTTTAGGCGGGAATTGGCTGAACTCAAAATGGACAACGAACACCTGAAGCAGTACTCCAGAATAAATAATATTGAAGTACACGGAATACCTAGCACCAAAGATGAGGATCCAGTACAAATTGTTCTCAGTCTTGCTGAGCACTTGGATGTGAGGTTAGATGCCAGGGACATAGATGCATGTCATCGGTTACCAACAACCCGAAAAGATATTCCTCCCACTCTCATAGTGAAGCTGTGCCGTCGATCTGACAAAAACAAGCTGCTAGCTGCAAAAAGAAATAAACGCAACCTAAAATCAACAGACATTGGAATCAATGCACCTGCAAGGCAAGTTTACCTAAACGAACACCTGAGCCCACAAAACAAATCACTCTTAAAGAAAGCCTTGGAGTTGAAACAACTTGGATATAAATTCGTGTGGACAAGGGACTGTAAAATCTTCATAAGAAGAAATGAAATTTTTTCCAACGAAGCACATCACCACCAGTGAAGATCTCCAGAATCTGTTATCTACTAAAGGTTTGGATTAAAAGGCCACCAATTGGTACCATCTGTCCAACTAGACCCTAATGACTGTCTTTCTAATCGTATCTAAGAGACTCAATGAAAATAGCATAGTAAGACTACTCAGGCTGGTCAGTAAAGCTAACAACATCCACTGTACTGATAGCTCACTTTTTCCTTATAAAAAACTTATTTCTTCCTGAAATTTACTTTACTGTGTCATTATATCTTATTGTGTTACACTATTTTGGTCAAAGTCATCAATTCTACTGTATTCAATTATTAAAAAGCGGCAATTACTTATTATAGCAGTGTATTCCACACTGTGGGAATATTATATTATGGGAGCAGGAAACCAAAGGGCCTCCCCTGCCCTTATCATAACCCCTTTCAGTAATCATATCACCACCTTCATGTGTATAATAATTTCTCACCTAATACACAATGTAGTACACACAGTCAATATGCTGATTCTTAATTTCTTATGCCTGACTACAACTTTGAAATACCGTATTTACGCAAATATAACACCCGCCCGCGTACAACAGCCCCATTAATTTTAAATTTTGAAAAATATAATATCCGTGTATAACACCCGTGGCAAAAAAAATTTCCCGCAACGTCCATTAACCCACCACCCCCCCCCCCCCGAGTGGAAACGAATGGACTCACACAAGTTATTTTTACGACAGTGGCGCTGTAACTCAGCGGAAGCCGGAAGTTTTTTTTACAGTTATCCAGTAGTAAACACGTGGTCAACCTTCTATTGTCTATGTACGTTGCTTGAAAATGGGTACAACTAGGGCCAGTGTTACACAGCTTCTTTTTAAGTTGAATGTTGTGCGGTATGCGGAAGAAAATAGTAAACGTGCAGCTGCAAGACATTTTTCTATTAAGCGCAGTGCATTCTTGAGTGGTGTAGAAACAAGGAAAGACTTCAGCTGGCACCTAAAAACAAATGTGCGTTTCGTGGCAGAAAATGTGCGTATCCACAAGTGGAAGAATGCCTGCTTGAGTACGTGACCAATTTAAGAAAAGACGATTATTCTGTATCTACAGAAAAGCTACAGTTACACGCAAGTAAGATCGCACGTAACCTCAACATTGAGCAAGTGAACTTCAGAGCTAGTTATGGTTAGGTAAGAAGGTTCATGAAGAGAAAAAAACTTGTCTATTCGCCACAGAACAACACTGGCACAAAAAATGCCAGAGGAATATGAAGCAAAGCTGCTAAATTTTCAGCGGTACGTAATTGTGCTACGAAAAAAGGAGGACTATCTATAATCACAAATCGGAAACGCCGATCAGACACCGGTATGGTTTGACATGCCTGAATCAACTACAGTTTCACTGGTAGGAGAAAGGTTAGTTCCCGTTAAAACTACAGGTGCTGACAAACAACATTGCATGGTTATGCTGGCTATTACAACGGGCGGCCGAAAACTTCCGCCGTATGTAATATTCAAGCGGAAAACATTACCAAAGGACGTGTTTCCACCAGGAATTATAGTGAGGGCTCAAGAAAAGGGTTGAATGTCAAACGAACTTGTTCTGGACTGGCTGAAGTGTGTGTGGAAACGTCGACCTGGTGCTTCGTAGCGAAAGCGTGCCATGTTAGTGCTGGACAGTTTTCGTGGCCACCTAACTGAACCTGTGAAGCAGTGCGTAAATGAAGACAGTGATCTTGTTGTCACCCCAGGAGGCATGACAAAGGTTTTGCAGCCGCTGGATGTTGTAGTGAACAGGCAGTTCAAGGTGGAATTCAGGCCCCAATATAACACATGGATGACAACAGCTGAACACAACCTCACACCGACTGGAAGGATGAAGCGTGCTCCACTACCAACAGTGTGTTCGTGGATTTTGGCTGCGTGACAATCCATTTCGCAGGAAATTATTGCCAGAAGTTTCAAGGTGACCGGCATTTCATCCAACTTGGACGGCACAGAGGACGAAATGCTGCATGATGTTCCAGACATGCCTTCAGACAGCGATTCTGCCAGCAGTGAAAGTGACGATTTGTAATACCGTAATAATCAGAACACGTATTTTTTCTAGTAGGGTATTTTGAATTGTCTGTAAATAGGTATTTGAATAGTGAAAAAAACCTGTGTTTTCATAGTTTGTTTTACCGTATGACGACTCCAACGGAGAAGAACTTGTTTTATTTTTATGTTGGCGACTTGAAATATCGGGGCCGCCATGATTGTTTACGTGAGTAGACGATTTGTTATTATGTTTGATAATAAAGTGTAAGTTTATTATGATAAATGGTATGCCATTTATATCTTTTGCAACTTATTTACTTATAATTTGGTATGCTTTAGTTGAAAATAATAACCAGTTACAGTACTTATAATTTCAGATGACAAAAAATTAAAAAAAAATAAAAAATTTTAATTATCTTGTATGTAACAGCCTCCCAAAGTATAGATTTTATTTTTTGGCAAAAAAAGGGCGTGTTATATTCGCATAAATATGGTAACTGAAAATGTCCACAATTATAGCTATGGCAGCATCCTAGACTTTAACTCCTCTGGAGTAAATATCACCCCAAGCGATCTCACAATTATGTTCCTAAACATCAGGAACCTTCGAAACAAGCTTACTGAACTGATGCTCATCCTCCAGAGACTTGTTGTCAAACCTAGCATAATTGTGATTGCCGAAACCTGGCTACACTATGACGAAACCACGTTTTATAACTTGCCAGGCTATGAAAGATTTTTTGCTTGTAATACTCTTGGAGGTGGGATCGCTGTTTATGTCTTAGACCAGCTTAGACCTAACTTTATCAATAAGTATGACAATTCTCATTACTCTGTGTGGTTGGAAATCACTCCCGAACATTCAAATAAGTCAGTGAAGATAGGGGGTTACTATAAACCCCCACAAACTAACCTGGAAGTTGTAGGTGATATGAATATAGATTCTACCCCAAAGAACCCATCCTACAACTTTTATAACATAGCTTATTCCTCGCAAGGTCTTGTACTGTGCAACCACCTATTTCCGACTAGGGTAACTGAATCGTCCAGTAGCCTGATTGATTATGTTCTCACTAATTTAAGAAATCATCCTATTCATATCTCCACTGTTAATGTCCACCCTTCACTAACCGATCATAGCCTGCTTTGCATTTCCATTCATGGTGGCCACCCACTGCAACCAAAAAAATTCCCTGATTTTCCCTGATTTCCCTGATTAAAAATTCAAAATTTCCCTGATAACAGGGCTCGGAGCGAGTCATTAAAAGTTACTAAATGTTACTTTTTTTTGCAAAGTCACTAAGGTCCGTTTTTTACTAAAAGTCACTATTTTCTTCATTCCTACAACGACTACTTTTTCTCGCTCCATTTTACAACGTAAGCATAGTTTTTGGTATTACCAAGCCCAACAACATTATGTAATGTTACTATGGATGCTAAATAAATAAAAATAAATAAATTACGCATAGTTTATTATCTTGCGTGCCGCGCCATGTTGCTGTACTGCAGCGGCGCCGGCGCGGCAAGTGTAAACAACGATTATCGTATCGTGATTGTACCACTTCTATAATCGATAGCAGGTTTCTTCTGTGTGATGTCATTTGTCTTGGCTTCGGCTTCAGGTTTTCGGTTGTAGATACAAAACAAATAGTGAGACGAATTGAATTCGTGAACTAGAAAAGTGTTTGTGTTTACAGACGAGCGCAAAAGCACTTGTTAGTACCTACAATGCGATGGTAACGAGCGGGATTACTGTGATTGTGCTGTAAACTTCCCTACAGTGTCGTGGTTATGTTCGGTGTAAAAAATAATTGAGATACGTGTTTTGGCATCTTTTCTAACAGTTTTTACCCTGTTTGCATTTTCATTATTGTTTATTACATTAATTTAAAGATTTACATTTGCAAGTACCACATTGAACGTAAGATGTCTTTGTTTAAGATTTGAAAAAGTGCTCAAATTGGCATTTGTATTATAATAAAATGTGACGTGAATATTAAAATTATGGTGATACCTAATTAGTTTTTAGTGTGCAACAAAACTTACTAAAATATGTAATGGCTGAATTGCTACCAGGTATGGTTATGTTTTGAACCATGTGTTTGCTTTTAATTAATTTGACTTTACACAGTGACAGTTTTGGTACAAATTGAGTGAAAATGGGGAAGTGTCATTTTCGAGCAGAGTAGTTGGAAAAAAGTGATACTTTAGGGCACAAGATTTCCAAATGGGCACGAAAAGGATTTAAAAAGGATGAACTTTATTGTATTGTCTGTTGTGTTTGTGTTAATGTTGGCAAAGGGTTCCAGTCTGTTACACAACATTACTCTGGGAAAAAGCATATTAACAATGTAAAATTAAAACTAAATGCCTCACAGTGTCTTCTTGTTTTTGACAAGAAAAATAGTTCTGGTAGTGCACAACCATGTGTTACTAGTGGTGTTAAAGATGTTGAGTCAGTTGGAAACACCTCGAACCCATTACAAGCTTTGACACCCTTAGGATTGCCATCAACCAGCACTTTCACACCACCAAACGAACATAATTCATAGCAAGTAGAGTCGACACGAGTCTCTTCATTGGAGTGTTCCACACTTTGTCAAGATAACATTCTACGATTATGTAACCCTATAGAAGTTGCCACTAAAGCAGAAATAATTTGGGCGATGACAGTAGTGGCTAAAAATTTGTCTGCCCAATCATGCCAAGATATTGGTGAGGTATTCTCTGCTATGTTTCCAGCACTGGTGCCAATAGGTTTCTCTCTTTCCCCAAAAAAGTTCTCCTATTTAGTGACAGAAACACTTGGCCCATACTTTAAAGATGGTGTGCTACAAGAGGCTAAGAAAATATATTTTTCTATTCAGTATGATGAAACTACCAACAGCAAAGGTAAGAAGGAACTGCAGATAAATATTAGGTATTGGTCTGACATTCATAATGAAGTAGTTATTCATCATCTAGAGACTGTATTTATAGGAAAGGCTACTGCTGATGTTTTAGCCACAACAATTATGTCAGTGCTTAATAAAGGATCGCTGAGTCTTACGAATGTTGTAACTGTTGGCAGTGATGGTCCTAAAGTGAATCAAAAAGTTTTCACGTTGCTAAATGAAGAAGTAATTGCAGCAAGAGGAATAAGTCTCCTTGATGTAGGAACATGCAACCTTCATCATGTTCACAACGCATTCTTGAAAGGATTAGAAGTTTTTGGAACAAATGTTTCCGAGTTGGTAATATCTGTGTATTATTTCTTTCATGGTTGGCCATCACGAAAAGAAGATTTCGTGAAGTCTCAGAAAAAAGCCAAGGTTCCAGAGCTTTCCTTCATTAAACATTCTCAAACCAGATGGCTCACTCTCAAAGAAGCAGCAAGTCGTCTCCTTGAACAGTGACCAGCCTTGCTGGACTACTTTACAAAGTTTCTTCCCTTGCAAAAAACAAATTCAGCATTTAATTCAGCATCATGCAAGAAAATTTGCATCTTTAAAAAAAAAACCACAATGAGAGCTGAAATTCTGTTTGTTGTATCAAGCTCAGAAATATTTACCACCTTCTGCACAATTTTTCAAAAAGAAGAACCCTTAATACATGCACTGCAGACTGAATTGGACATACTGGTAAGAAAGTTAACGGGTCGTGTGTGCAAGGGGGAACTTGCTAGTGGAGAAGACATTTCAAACAATGTGTTTGATAAAGAAAATCTTCGAAATGCTACTGACATTCAGTGTGGACTTTCTGTGGAGGAAGCACTTAGTAACACAAATGAAAGAGATAAATTAGAATTTAAATTCAGTGTACAGAAACACTACACAACATCTGGAAAGTATCTGCTTGGCAAGTTCAACAAAATGTTGAAACACTTCAGCTGTTTCCAGCCTATGCAGGTTTTAAAGCCAGAGAGTTTGCAGTCCATAGCAGCAATAGCAAGAGTTTTACCAGGGGAAAATAATATTGACCTCCTTTTAGATGAATGGAGATTGTTAAAAAGTGAAAGAGAAATGACGAACTTCAGTCCAGGGCAGAGAATAGACCATTTTTGGAGAAATATCTTTCAGTTGAAAAATGCTGTCTGTGCTGAAAAGTATCGTACTGTGCAGAAAGTTGTGAAAATGTGTCTAAACATTTCACATGGTAGTGCTGATGTTGAAAGGGGGTTTTCCCTTTCTTCAAGAATTCTCACTGAAGATCGAGCCTCAATGAATGAAAGAACTCTCAATGCTAGGCTTAACACCATTGATGGACTTCGAGCGTATGGAAATAATCCTGTGAATGTTCCCATCACCGAGCAACTTATTAATTCTGCTGTTAATGCTCATAAGAGCTACAAACTGTACCTTGAGGAGAAGAAAAGAAGAGACTGAGAGGATTCAGATTGAAGATGAGAGGAAGAAAAGAGAAGCAGAGGAAGAATCCAGAAAAGAAGTGAAAAGAATTAAGCAAAATGTTGAAGAATTGAAGAAAAAACTGGATGAAGCCAACAAATTGCATAAAAGGAAAAAGGATACTTGGAAAAAAATGCATGAAGAGGCCAGTAATAGGCTAAAAAAAGCTTTGTGTAAGACTCCTGTTGATATTCAGGAAGTAAGACTGGCACAGGCGATGTACGAAGGAGCACAGTTAGTCAAAATTGAAGAAGAACGTCTGTCAAAGAGAGTAACTAGTTTACAAAATGAACTCGACAAGAAAACAAACAAGCTTCTCACAAATATTTAAATAAAGTGATGAACTTTTTCAGCCTGATTTTGTACATGTTTAATAGCAAAATAATTCTAACATCGCTTTGATAGTTCATAGAATATATTTCATTGTAATTTCTAACACTCGTTAAAAGTTTCGTTTCAGAAAAATAATTTCACACACAGTTTGCTGAAGACCGAGGAAAAAAATTATTCACCTTATAATAAATTGGAAAGTTTACACCAACACGATCGTAAATCTATCAATATACACATGCATTGCTTTGCATATAGTTACATAAAAATCTACATATACAATTTTCATTTTAAAAATAATTAGTTTTCCCCTAACTGCCTAGGTTAGTAGTGCATGATAAATGGTTAAACAATGTCGCCATACAATGACTTAAAACTACGGGAGGGGACGCTAAAATGAAAATGTATTATCAAAAAGGGTTCTTTAATTATGAGAATCAGAAATTTTGGGGTGTTATTTCTTTAAAACTAGTAATATGAACCAAAGTCCTAGGAATAGCTTAATTTCTCGCAGCATTGAATCGCATCACTTATCATCAGGATTATTTGGTTTTTAATTTTTTGCTTTAATTCAGAGAAGGAAATTGTACCATTTACTATTGTAGCGTGGATTACTTTGACCTTGCGCCACATTATAAATGAAATATTAACATAGAATTTGGTCACTATCAGTCCAGCAAATTATGAACATTAAAAATTTGCTTGACTAATTGAGGCCTAATTATGTATTAATAGTTTAATTACAATGTGTGTACAACAACGCAAGGCATGTATAAGTCACGCTATTATATTACATTTCACATTTTACTTCTCAGGATTTAACAAAAATTTTAAAACGAAATGAACATTACGGCGAGTGATACCGAGCCTTAAGTAATCTACTTTGGTCAAATACATATTTTAAGGTGGCCTACCTTAACTATTTATGCAAAAACGGGAGGTTAAATTTTCTTCAAATTGATCATTACAGTTCAAATATCGGTCAGTTATTGCGTATGATCTAGCACACCCGAGGCAAAAAAAAATTTGACCGTATGGTAGAGACTAGGCTGAAAATCAAAAATGTATAAACCATATAATAATTTATCAAAAAGACTTAACATTCTACTTCAAATAAGCCAATAAATACATACTTTAACAATTGCAAGAGAGCAGGCATTTATTTGAAAATCTGTGGATCAAAAGGATTTTGGCTGGCTTTCAAAGCAAATTAATTTTTCTTGTTTTACAATTAAAAATAATATACAACATATTTTTATGTAAAGCAACTAAAATTTATGCCGATTCACCGATACTTACGGCAGAAGCACGATTATTTGTGCAAAAACCGACAATTCCTCCCAGCATACAACCTGTTGTGACGGCGTGGGTCAAATCGTTCATTAGTTAAAATGGCTGGAGTAGTAGGCCTAATTAACAAAACTCTTCTTCCAATTAAACTATCTGTGTTCGATCTCCGGCCTATGAACCAATATATTTTCGAATATGTAAATCGCTCTGGTGTGTGTCATTGGTCGCCAAGTTTTATAAGGCAAATGTGGCTCTCCTCACATCGACAAAATTTGCTCCGGAAACATTAGCATTTAGTTCACATTTTTGTACAGTTTTCATATGCATTTAGTTTACACACCTGTTTCACATCGCTACCAAAAATCACCAAGACATATAGAAGGGAAATATCACTGAATGATCATCTTCAAAAGTTGACGGAAAATTTGACTAAATAGTATAATGCATTTTGTTTTCGCGTTCTTCTGAACACAATTGAGAGAAGTGATGTAATGGCAAAAATTTATTTTAAAAAAATCATTAACCTAAGATAGCATTAAATGTTGACAATTCTTCATATTTTGGCTTTACGAACAAATACAACTAATATACTGTCTGCTGAAACAAATCTATATGTCAGAAGAAGCCAACCATGAGGATGGATGTTGTCAGGAGACGCTGCTTTATAACATCCCAAGACAGTAGAAATTTAGCCATGGGGAAAACCGACATCAGTATGGACGGAGATGGAGGTCGACTCCAGGTACTTCAGAGGTAGTGATTGTCGAAGAACGGTTGTGAAATTAACCTTCACTATCCGGTCTAGCTCTGTTATTGCAATACAAATCGTATAACCATATTTTGTTGTTGATGTATATTATAAAACATTACACAAAGTGCGAGTTAGTATTTTGCAAAAACATTCTAATCAGTAATTCAGATTTAAATATTTTTGGTCTGTCTGGCATGTCTGTCATCCCTGGACAGTCACACAAAACTACCTGAACTACCCATCCATGTCTTCGAAGGGCGTGGAAGAAGGGAGGGGGGAGACAAGCACTTTCTGGAGTAGCTGCAATAGTAGGATACTGCACTAAAAATGTTTTGTATATGGCAGTTGCAAACAAGTACTTTTGTGTTTGTGCACAAACTAAAGATGGTGAAAGCATTCCTTCACACACATGCTACAAAAAACATGAAGGTAGCTCGAGTAGCATGGAAGTCAGCATAATAGTAGAAGGATAGAAAAAAGTGAAGAAATGTATAACATAAAGTATGCTAAAGTTATAGCAGATGGAGACAGCAGCGTGTTTAAAATAATTCTTGAAGCCAGGCCATACCACAACATTACTGTCGAAAAGATTGAGTGTAGGAATAATTTGCTTCGCAACTATAGATAGAAAATTGCCGTTAGTGAGAATACTGCTCTTGGGAATGCAGTTCAGAGGAAAAATATCTACAGCAAAATGTCTAAACTCTCCATTGGAGAGCAGAAAGCTATCGAGTATAGGGTATCAGAGGATACAGATTTCTATACGAAAGTGTCAAACTTATAAAGGAATATAGAGAATGGGCCAAGTCACGTATTTGGGGAGCATAAAAACTGTAGTTCATTGGGTCACTTTTGCCTTGGTCCAAAAGACGTTGAAGCCAATCTTGTTCCAGAATTGGTTAGAAGTGGTTTGTTTTGCCATATTTATAAAACTTGTGAGTACTTGGCAGCACATGCACGGAGTCTTATTCACAATGTGGACAACAATTAAGTTGAACAATTTAACTCAATAGTTGCCAAATTTTGTACAGGTAAATGTGTAAATTATGCTACAAAACATTCATACCAGGGAAGATGTGCAGGTGCTGTGGTGGCACACAATACGAAGACACCTCAATATGTGTTACATAAAGACATGTTCAAGGACATAAGTCCAAACAAAATAGCAAAGCGTGTGGAATTCAGGTGACGGGAATTGAGAAAACGAGAATTAGAAAAAAAGGAGAAGAAAGTCTCAAAAAATTCTGCCAAAAAATCACTGGCCAAAACATTTGGTGACAAGGATTATGGTCCCCAGTATGAAAAACTGGATATGAATCCAGAAACGTTCAATGAACAGAAATAAGTATTTCTCAGGGGATTAAAACGCACACGAGAAGAACGCCAATGGTTAGAAAGAAAAGGATACACTTCTCCAGGCAGGAAGTGGTCAATGGTTAGAAATACGGCGGAAAATTCTAACAGCTTAAAAATTTGGGAAAGTTTGTAGAATGCGCCCGTCAACTAGCTGTGCAAATTTGGTTCGCAGTATTATTTATTCATCTGAAATTTTTAATGTACCTGCAGTTGAACATGATAAAAAGTTTGAGGCGACTGCGATTCAACAACTGGAAAAAGAGGAAGGAATTAAGGTCGAAAAATGCTGTCTTTTCATTGACAAGGACTTGCCTTTCTTGGGCGCAACTCCTGACGGCGTTGTTGGAGATAGGGGTATTGCAGAAGTGAAGTGTCCATCATCGTGTTATGGACGAGATGTTACTGAAGCAGTAAAAGAAGGGAAGATACGTTATTTGAGTTATGAAGCTGGCCAACTGAAAATGAAGAAATCACATGAATATTATTACCATGTTCAAGGACAACTGCACATTGCAGAAAGAGAATATTGTTTTTTTCAGAATTTGGACTTCAGTGGGGAAAAAAATTGCTGTACTTAGAATTGATAGAGACGACACTTTTTAGAAACAGGAGATGGAACCGCACCTTACGAAATTTTACTACAGCTGTCTCTTGCCAGAACTGGTGGACCTGAGGCACACAAGGAATATGGATATTCGAAATTCCTCATGTATTATTGAAGCTATTGAAGAAAAGAAGAAAAAAAGTGTAACCAGTGAGACTTAGGCCTATAGTTTTTCCTTTTCAGGAAAAGTGCATGATCACCTTCAGGGGCAAAATATACTCTTTGAAGAAAATTATAATAGACTGTTTTCAGAAAGTGAACTAATATTAAATGCTTATTTAAGAAGATTTAAAGCTATGAGTACCAAGAGAATTTCAACAAAAAATTACGAACTCAACCACGTAGTTGATTGTATGGGCTGTCCTGTTGTAACTGTCTTTAATTAGGCAGTCAGCTAGTTTTTCTTTTATTAAAACACTACGTGGTTGAGGCAGTTTTGGTCAGTTGGATGTGAATTATAGCTATATGGTTAATGTAATTTGAACTTAATATTTAGTCTATTTTAATGTATTGTTCCAAATGTGCATTTCTTTTTTAAGGCCTGGTTGCATTTTAACGTAGGCTATATCTAGAAATTTATAAAGTAACTTATCTTCTATTTAATTTTTGTGAATGCATATGTAATCATAAGTATTATCAATTGAGTCGGAGCTTTGTAAATATGGTTTAGGCTCCAAGTGGTACATATTACTTAAGTGTAACATAATAGTGTTCTTTTCCATGCATAATACCAAAATTTTGTTAAATGGCAAATATTTATTTTGATCAAAAACAGCTTTTAATTTACTATATAATATTTTATAGTATTTGTATTATTGCAAGTTGGGGCAAGGTACGTTTTGGATGGCGGTCTACTAAATAATAAAAATGAAATAAGTAAACAAACTCTAATTTATTCACCAATGTGTTCACCAAAATGTCTGAATTCTATTATTATAAGTCTCTTCTAACCTCTACAAAAAGTCATTGTATGCTTAGAGAATAAAACAAATAAATTATGTATACAGAATAATATGGAATGATAAAAATCTGTCCTCTCAGATTCTCAGTTGGAAATGGTTTCCCGAAATCACTATTATTCACAGGAACTACAGAAAGTGCAGAAAAAGGGTGGCGAGATGGGCGAAGTTAACGGCACCTACCATTTTGCTAATTAAATCCTCATATTTAGTGTTGAACATAATTGCTTCAATGTCGCCTATCAACACCGTTAAAATCGCAGCCACATAACAGTACAAAATTTTCATAAAATATTAGATGATAACTATTCGGCGTAAAGACATTCTTTCAACACAATCTTGAAATAATTTCAAGTAACATGTTAACTCGTTTATAAGGAATCAGTCATACAGTTCAAATAAATGCAAAGAGAATTTCACAAACTATTTCTTTTATGATAAAGCCGGTATTTTGTAAGTCAATTTGCGATAACAGTGATAAACAGCGAATTTATTAAGTATATTACTTGATTCCTTACGAGAGATGAAAAACTTTATCTTAAGCTGCCCGAGTTAGTTCATAATAACAATCGAAACTACAAACTTTGGCGACTGTAGGTTCAACCTGAGACGTTAAAAATTAATATACTTAAATACATTATTGTTCACATAAACCAAATTAAGAAAACAAATATGTGTATTGCATTCAGATTTTTATTGGCCCACGTAAAAAATAAAACCTACAACATTTAACCATGCATCGTGTTGTATAACCTTTTAGAATATAAGTGGTGTAAAAAAAAGTTATTCCATTTTCTGTTCGTTTGCGACCTAGTTTTCAAAGGCAGAAATACTTGCACTTTACAAAATTTATTTTTCAATGTTAGTTAACTCCGTTTGTACTCGCATTGTGTACGTGTTTACTTAATGATATTTCTCAACATTTACAATCACAGAAACTGCAACAGTTTAGCGCTCGCCAAGGCAAGCCGAGCCAGGAAAGCTCGTTTTATCTATACATTTCAAATTAAAATTTGTTCATGGGTGCAATTATCAACGTTTGTACAGTTGAATCCAAAACAGATAGTTAGAATTTTCATTTTTAAAGAAAAACCTTACAACATAATACGATTTACAAAATATAGAAACAACATATGTAAATATAGTTTTAATATGGCGAAGTTTCAGCTACCTGTCATTAATGGTTTTTTATAAAAAGAATTTGAAAATTAACATTGAAAGGATAGGGTATAAGATTGTCTGCCACAGAGCCTTAAGTAGGTTGAAATGTGACTTTATAAGGCTGTGCTTTCTTCATCACGTGATTAATGGACCTACAGACGAACGGTGGACAACTGTCGAGTTATTTATCTCTAGCTTTATATATCATTTAGGAAGTGGTATGCAGTTAGTTTTTTTGTTTAATTCAGTGTTAATTGTATACTATCTGCTCCAGAAGTCCTAGTATCTGAGATTACAGGGTGCAGAGGCTCGGGAAGTGACATGCGAGGTAGTAGAATCGCTTTTACTATAAAATACAAGAAAATATTTGTACTTTGAACAACTTGCCGAGAAGCAACATTTTAAGATGATCACATTAGAATAAATAGCCCACGTAACACATATAATCCCGTACTAATGAATATAATGTGCTACATAGCCTTCATACAAAAATGAAATGTTTATGTACAGTATATTACCACGACAGGATGGCCAACAAAGTGGTATATTAATTTCCAGTAAATTTTTCATACATTTCCTGAGAAATTCCAGTACAGTGCTTTAAACATGATACCATGTTAACTTGTGCTACCCAAGCAGACTAACGATGACCATACAATTTTTATGTTCTTTTTACAGGTGATGGTGTGTATAATATATTATTTTAGTCCAGTATTTAATCACAATATTACTTTCCTTTACAAAATTTTGTCAATTGATTGAATTTGTTGAAAAAGTCCTTTTGTTGCATTTGATTGTTCAGTCCCTGTGAACAACATCGAAATGCATATGAATAGAATTGTGAGAAGAAATTTATAAAACATGAGGGACCAGTACAATATCATATATAAATTATTTATACAGTCTTAAATCAATAACTTGAATACCTTGAATGTATTCATGCATGTTTCGCATCTATATTCCCTATTTGTAGGTGCAATGATTTTACCCTTGTTATTTTCATAGTTTTTGCTGCTGATAAAATTAATGCTGTATTTTGCCATTCATTCCTGGTTTTTCGTACAATGCACGACAAAAATTTTTGCAGTTTTCGGAAGACATCAATTCAGACAAATTACACACCACAACTTCATTGGAATCGCAACTACATTTGTATGTAGTCCTTGCTGTTGCATAAATACGTTTAAACTTTATTTAATTGCAATGTTAAACAACAAAGAAAAATTACCAGTTACCATGTAAAAACAGAATAAATAAATGCATTCACTAAACCTAACAAATTGGCCCGCCATTTTCTAGTCTACTTCGATACTCAAATCTCGCTTTCCCTGTCAAAAATCGAGTCAGTCCATTAACTTGCAATCAATTCTCGAATTAAAAGAGTTATTTGCTACGGAACACGTTAAAAATGTAGCATTCATTTTGTAATTTCGCACAGAATGATGGGACTTGGTGATTTTTAACAAAAATTAAAAAATTTGTAAATTTTCGCATTGTGAAAAACTAATGTTTCTAGAAATAACTTAAATTGCAGCCGTCAGAGTACCGTCCAATTTCTTGAAGACTGATAATGAAATATTTGGTGGCACAGAAATTCCCGTAGAAAATAAAATTTCCAAGTACGTTTCCCGCACATTCCCGACCCCCAAAAAATCACGTACGATTGATAAATTTTCCCAGATCGCTGGACACTGCACGAACCTAACCTTGTAAAATTATTTCCTTGAAGATTGAAAGTACTTATTTTTAATTATACATAATATCATAGTATTTTTGTGACAAATAGTGACCGTCAAGAGTTCGAAAATTAAAAGCATTTTTAATGGAATTTCTGGTAAGAAATGCTATTCACCCTACTTTTATTTTTTGATTATTACTTGAAGCTTGCATTGCAAACAGTACCAAAGGCTGTTGTAGCAAGGATGTTGTCAATATATAAAATTTCGGTTACGCATAATTTATGGGCTGATTGCTTGAATTACAGTATATAATGTTCTACTCTTATTTTTTCTGATATAAATTAATTTTTTCGTTGGCTAACCTCCCGGATTGTTAACTGACATTGTAAAACTTTTCAATAAAACGTTTTTATAAAAAAATCACTATTCAAGCAAGTTTAATATTTAGCACATCTAAATATGAAACATGTTTAAAGTGCACCATTTTATACCATGAAATCCCAAATTTTCCCGGGACTCACCGCTTTATTAGAGGGGTTCAGTGTTCCAAGATGTAATCCCCCCACCCTCCACAATTCCAGAATGTTCCTTACACCCCTGATGGACGGCGCCTCCCATATTTTATCAATTTTCCGTTGTGGTCTTGTGATTTTTTAAACCAGTTTTCATCCAATTAATTATTAACATTTTTCATTAAATTTTCTAAACTTTGTTGGGCGAGCAGGAGGGAGACGAAAAGATAGAAGCCACAGCAATGCTTTTAATCACTTCTCACATATTGACGGCACGCACACATGACCAAATCGCCAGGGGCACACCCCACGTACGTTCCACTAGAAGTTTAAGTTTTTTGCCTAATTATTTTTTAATGGTTGTTGGTTACCAATTGATGGTGACTGCAGTATGTTAGTGTTGTCGGCCAACAGCCTTTTTTAAATTCCGACTTTAGAGTAAACATTTTCAGGCCCCAAGGCATTTCGTTAAATGGGAGTTCTACTGTAAAACATCATAAACTACGATATTTCAACCATAATATGGGGATTGAATTCCAAACTCTCAAAGAAAATACTTAAGAGGCCACTACCAGTGGCATCGCCTCTACGTTCTCCCCAATGTTTTTTTCCATGTACAATATAATTCTGTAATACTGAGCATGATAATAGCAAGAACGCAGTTATAACACGGTCACTTTGAGGAACTGTCAAAAACATCACAAAAAATATTCCATGAGAAATTGCACAAACACGTAGAGTGAGACCACGTGAAGTGAGCTCGCGAACGTCATGACCATGTGAAACAAGCTCTTGCTGTGTGTCTACCTTTGCCACCACAGTTTAGTGCCGAATTAATTGTTGAAGTACCCAGTTTGTTGAACTTACATTTTTAGAACTGGTTTAGTGTGTGCTATCTTCTGAATAACATCATGCTCAGTAAGTCTATATTCACTATATACCCGTTTCCAATACTGAGGGAGCTGACTAAATACTGTGTCGCTTTTTATGGGTGCAACGCAAAATTTGCACCTGCGTTGTGTCTGCTTGCGCTGCCTTGGAATTATATATGTACAGTATTCATGTATTGCCATAGAGAACCCATTTAACTTGCTCTGCACTTGCGTTGCGCTGCGTCGGTGCAAATAGAAAGTGGCAATATTTAATCGGCCCCCTGGCAGTTAGGTATCAACTTTATACCTACGGACCATGCATTACAACAGAGATAGTGTTTCATGGTTACTGTACTTTGAGGAAACTTCTGACAATGCAATTACCAGAACAGTTGACAAAAATGTGCGTGGTTTCTTAGAATAAATGAAGTGAGTATCAAATCCATATCGCTTAACATTGACATAATAAACGTATGGGTAAATATCAAGAGTAGCTACTCATCGCGTAGGGACTAAACTATTGGTTTTACAGGTAAAGTTTCTTAATAAAAAAGTGATGAAAATGAGTCGTACGTAAAGAAAATTGTAGATAATTATTTTAATTGCAAGCAGTATGCCTAGTAAACTTATAAACACGTTTTTTTTATTCAAGTTATAAATAATGTCCTGGTTATCTTATTCACAACAACCTGGTCAGTTTGGCAACCCACAACAACAAAAATTCAGATTTTTCCCAGATTTCCCTGATGGTAAATCTCAAAACTTCCCTGACGAAATTGTGAAACCAATAAATGTGAACACGTATTATAACGTAACATTTTACCCTAAGAAAAAGTTACAATAAAAAACCATTAAGTAAGATGAACTTGCTCACTTTTGGTGACATGTATCCAGAATTTGTCCTAGTCCAGAAGATACGAAGAAGTCTATAGGCTACTTAATATGATTATAAAGTTAACACTGAGGCACTCATGCCAGGTAGACTATAGTTAAGTACACAATTAGCAATCAACACTAAAACTTTCACAGTAGTTTCACTTTGTCTACTAATGTTACATATTTGCTAAAATTACAATTTCTGTTGCTGTCTGTTCTCTTTATTGGAGACTAATCTTCTCATCTGACAACTCAACTTCCTTTCTACCATCTAAGTCACCTGCTTCTTTGACTGTCTCGATTACAGATTGTGTATGTACTAACCTGTTTACAGTTTCTATTTCAGCAGATGTTGAAGGTTTGTTAGTATCAGGAAGCTGATTCTGCAATTGCTTTCTGGTGTTTTTTGCCTTTCGTGTGGCTCCTCACTGCTGTCTTCCCCCTATTACTCAAAGAAAACTCTGTCGCACATATGCTACACTCTGCTGAAAATGGAGATCCTTGAACAGATTGAACCCAAGCCTTAAATATACCATCAATTGTCCATTTGTGTACAAACAAACACTTTGATGAGGCACTCCCACACATTTATTTTTCTGTGGAATACATTTTTTTTTTACTAAATAAAATAACGCAAAAGCAAAATGGTTATCTAGGCCCTAGCCTATGTATCTAACTTTGCTGCACACAAAATAAATACTGACCGGCAAAACACATAATATAGCCAACCCCTCGGTGGCCTAAACATTTCATCAAGATGCCGAGCGACCACCCACTTGAAGAGACTACTATTCCATCCAAGTAGAGATACGCATCACCATAATGGACTGTACGGAAACAATGTCTACACTTTTTCATGGAATTCTTCAACACTAATATTAAAGTTGAAACACGTGATGAGATTACCATGTGTTTTTGTGTCTGTAAATCCATGCCTACTTGTGTTTCATGCAAAGTTTCAAATACTGTCCAATGTACACGCCCACTATTACCAAACAAATGAAATAGTCAGCTGTCACCTGGCCCTGCAAGGTACAAAAATTTCACTTCACATTTTTGGGGCTAAACCCCTGGCCTTGGCATAAAAAACAATACAGCCAAAAATACAATTTAACTCTGTGCACATAATGCAAAGTCGAAAATGTACTTAAAAAACTGTTACATTACACAAAACTGCACTATCAAAAATGGCCTTAAGAGACAGAAGAATCCACAGCCAGGCAAACCATAACATTGAAGGTGAGTTAACGACGCAGTGAAATAGAGTGCCACATCAGCACTGTGTGTGAAAAAATACTCTGTCGTCGCCGATGGCCGCTACAGAACTGCACATGAGCATGAAGTGCTACCACTTCGACTTCACTGGTGAGCAATGTTAAGGCTGCACCTGTGGCACATACATGTGCCACGCCCCCTCGACCGCCTTCAGTATCACTTTTAAATGGTGTGTGCTAGCAAGCTAGCAAGGCCACAGGACAAACCACCCATTCTTTTTATTTATGGGCATTGTAACTCTTGTACAAATCCTATTTTTCCCCAGTCTGTAGATACCCTATAATTTTTGCAAAAGTTAATCTGATTGCAATAAAACCTCTCAGTTTGAAGGAGAAAATCCATGAAATTTCCCTAATAGCCTATTTTCAGGTGGTGGTGAAATCCCTGACACTTTCCTGGTGAGTGGCCACCATCTTGCACTAATGTGACCTGGTTTCTTATTATAAATGTATAACTTTTCCAATGAAAGTAAGCGAGAGTGAGAATGCGAGATTTTGGTCAGCGCTCAACACAGAGGTCTTTAGTGCTGGTGAGGGGGTGAAATGAGGCAAGTGTGGACCAGAACCAGAATGAAACGGCAGAGTAAACAGGAGATACCCGCGAAAACCCACCGATCAATGACATCGTCCAAAACGATTCCAAAATGCGAAAATCCGGGGACCAGTCCTTTTTCCAATGAAAAGCTGCTATTTTGATCAAGGTGGTCAAGTGGTGATGAGGCAATGGAGAAATTTATATAAGAACAACGTTTGCAGATGCAGCGTAATCCATTGCAAAACTTATGTGGCACCGTCAGATTTTCGGCTCATTCCTATGCAATAAATACAGTAAAACCTCAATTTACGAACATTTCATTTAATGAATTTACAAAATTCCTACACAACGAAATAAGATTTGGTCCCACCAAATACCCGTAACAATGCATTTTTAACCTTCAAATATTGAAATTTACTTCATTCGAAACGGTAAAATTCTCTTTACACAGAACGACTGGTTTTTAAAAAAAACACACACATACCGGTAAATAATATCCTACAAGCCACTATTTTTTTATTTGTCTTGGAATTGAGAAAACGTTAATATTAAAATGCACAGAATCAAAAAACCACAAACAAAAGTAAACACCACTTCTTCAGCTCCATGATTTAGTAATACATCTCGCACATGCGACACTTTGTATAAAATGGCCTGATTCAACTACAGCGCTTGTGGTGGTGGAAATCTGTACCAGGGATTTGGCATTAAGAATTGTATATTTCCGTGGTCAAAGGTGTGCATACGCAACAGCAGAGGCGTAGGAAACTGAAATAGACGAAGTTGGGAACTGTTAACTTTGACACCCACTGGTATGGGGGCAGCACCAACACAAACTTTCTAAATAATTTTCAAATCATTTGAATATTGTCTGCCGTCATTTTTCGTCCAGCAGTTTAAAGGTTATAGGCTGTTATGATTTTGAGGTTATACTATAAGACGTTTTGTAATTTTTTCCCGCGAATGTATTTTTGAAAAACTGGATCATGTCTTTTAAATCGTAAGTATAGGTTTGTGTCTTAGTAATGACTTTTAGGGTGGGATTCATAGTCGTAACTTAAGCAACTTCTTGGTCAAGTCGTTCTCGTATGATGTCACAAATGCCTGTTCAAAGTCATAAATGTTTCTTAAGACCTTTCTTAAGCACATGACCTCAACGAAGACAATCTTATTTTCTAGTGGCATGAGAGCAGATATTTCTGTTGCATAGTCATTGCTTGAGAAGGTCGTGTTGCATAGACGTCGAGGTTCTTCTTAAGTCTGCAAACAAGACTGTCTTGGCCAAGTTCACTCGCGAGACGACTTAAGACGTCAAACAAAGTAAATAAAGGTAGTTTTTGCTAATGATGGAGTGTTATTCCGTGGCTATTTGAATAGGCGATGCAACTTCAGTTGAGTATAGTTATGAAAACAAATTGCAACAAAAGATATTGCGATTTTATGTTGATGTAATTAAGTGGGATTCATAGTCGTAACTTAAGCAACATCTTGTTCGAGTCGCTCTCGTATGACGTCACAAATTCCTAGTCAGTACAAACAAGCTACCAATTTGTTTATTTGTAAAATACTTTGAAATATTCTACCGATAACCAAACTGGCAATCAAACACGAGGTTAGAAAGATATTCGTCTTTGAATTCAGCAATAATAGTCCATTAAGTCGCTAACCTAAAGTACCGTAATATCAAAATAGTTAGCCTATACCATTTCAAACATAAAGCTAAAAATTATTTCAGAATTTACTACTGCAAAAATGTACAGTATAACTAATACGATGCTGCAACCGTTACTAAAAAATATATGTTTAAATCGATTACTCTTTGCTTATTTTCTATACTTTTATCTCCAGAGGCGTGTAATACAGCGAACATGTTCCAGACATCTTAAAAATTAATCAAAAATAGAAAGCGACGAACATGTAATGGAACTGCCAGTGAAAGAAAGCAGAAAGCACGAAAGTTATTTCCAACTCGCATGTAGTCGTGTATGTTCGTGTGTCTTCGACCACTTAAGCAATTACTTCGTCAAGCCGGAAGTAGCACATATCCAAGCTCGTCGACTTCATGAAGCTATCCTCTGGACACCGACTATGCAACTGGAGTTGGGAAAACACTTTCTTAAGAAACAAGACCGTCTTGACGAAGTTCTTGCTTAAGTTGGGACTATGAATCCCGCCCTTAGTTAGAAAAATGAATCGTGATCACATACTGTAGTTTTCTGTGTACCAGCCTTATATTAAAACTAATGTTAAACAACATTTTCTTCTTATTTCAGACAGTAGTTTAACCAATGCTTGACTAAAAATAATTATGTAATTTCAATTATCTTTACTCTATGTACAGTCTTATAATGTACCAGTTTCACTTCATTATAGCATTAAGGTTTGTATACAAAATGATCATTTCCAGCACAACATACAAATATCGCAAAATATTAATAGACCCAGGTTATCAATTTATTCTACTTATGCTATTAAATATATAAGTTCTGGATCATCCCTACGATAACACCTATTGTCAAAAAACAGAGTTCGTATATACCTGATATAACATTTTTTTTATTTATTTAATTACAGCTATGCAAGCATGTGGACAGTCGTTAAACTAAATATTATGTAGTATATAAATATAAAAATGGGAGGAAATAGGCCGCTAGACTAACAAAGTAATATAACAGACAGAAGTACAAGTACTTACAGTTGATACTTGTAAATAGGTACACACACACACACACAGAAAGAGACGACACACATTTTTGCGCAGAAACGTGGTCGCGATGTTTCGCGAAACATCGCGACCGCGCTCCAGCGCAAAAATGTGTGTCGTTCCTTCGTGTGTGTGTGTACCTATTTACAAGTATCAACTATAGTATGTACATATTTTCAGGATGCACATTATTACATTATCAGACGTTTTCAGGTTAAAATATTTGTCTGATAAAGTCGATAGACAATACCTTCCAATTATTGAACATACAATAGATTGTGTTACGTATTAGACACACACTAATAAAAATGGCAACCGTTATAATTATATGTAGCCATAAGCGATTCAAAATACCGTAATTTATGAAGTTAGTTGGCACCCACTTGGTAGGGGGTGCTGGAAACAGTGCCCAACAGTTTAACATAAGAGTTTCCATTCTATAATCCTCATTGTTCTATGCTCAACAGTGTACATCATCTATGATATACGATCACGTAATTATTTTGCTTTAATATTACTGAACTATTAAAGGTCATTTATAAATCCTGGTATTTTAGGCATGCGGTTAGATATGACTAATATGAATTTACTTTTTAAAAAATGTCGGCAGATAAAAAATATTGAAATTTTAAAATTTGTTGGTTAAGTTTAAAAAAAAGTGTGATGTTGCTAGTGATGTGCGAATATTTGAAATTCCGAATATTTTTCTAATAATAAATTTGTATTCTTCAAATTCGAAAAACTACAGTGAAATCCCATTACTACAAGAGTTAACAACAGCACAAAAAATTGTCGTAATTACGAGTTGTCTTAAGAACCGAATGTTTACATAAACAAGCAATTTTTTAGGTTATTGACATGATACCTGGGATTCGAATAACGACAGTACAGTTTATATGTGTTATGTTAGTATCTCTTCTATTATAAAACAGACTGCCAAAACCAATAATTTATTTATTCCATGATCTTCATTAGCTTTTTAACTCACCATTTTCACTTGCTACAGACTAGAACGAGGCGGCAACTATAATGAACAGCACTGCCAGCTTACTTGTGATAGCCTGAAATGAACAACGCTTCACCAATAAGATGTCTTGTCATTGAACACACAAAAGTGGAGCAGCTGTTTTATTTATTTATTTATTTATTTATTTATTATTCCATTTGACTACATATAGTACATAGTTGTACAATAGCATTGGAATTCGTCATTTAAGAATATACAGTATATATAAACAACTATACAAGAGAGGCCAGGCTTACATTCATGCCAGGTCTACATATATACATATTTACTTAGTTGCTAAGTTAATACAGCTATAGATTCATACCACACTTGAATAGGCAGGTACTTA
>PNEQ01098574.1:0-37346 GCA_003012365.1 Medauroidea extradentata
GTATTACGACATACGATACGGTCAACACTGAATGTCGCGTCCTTTTCTTTAGTATTACGACATACGATACGGTCACCACTGAATGCCGCGTCCTTTTCTTTAGTATTATGACATACGATACGGTCACCACTGAATGCCGCGTCCTTTTCTTTAGTATTATGACATACGATACGGTCACCACTGAATGTCGCGTCCTTTTCTTTAGTATTATGACATACGATACGGTCACCACTGAATGTCGCGTCCTTTTCTTTAGTATTACGACATACGATACGGTCGACACTGAATGTCGCGTCCTTTTCTTTAGTATTACGACATACGATACGGTCACCACTGAATGCCGCGTCCTTTTCTTTAGTATTACGACATACGATACGGTCACCACTGAATGCCGCATCCTTTTCTTTAGTATTATGACATACGATACTGTCACCACTGAATGTCGCGTCCTTTTCTTTAGTATTACGACATACGATACGGTCACCACTGAATGCCGCGTCCTTTTCTTTAGTATTACGACATACGATACGGTCACCACTGAATGCCGCGTCCTTTTCTTTAGTATTATGACATACGATACGGTCACCACTGAATGTCGCGTCCTTTTCTTTAGTATTACGACATACGATACGGTCACCACTGAATGCCGCGTCCTTTTCTTTAGTATTATGACATACGATACGGTCACCACTGAATGTCGCGTCCTTTTCTTTAGTATTACGACATACGATACGGTCACCACTGAATGTCGCATAGAGACGAGTTAGCGAGAAGACTGCACAACAGTTCAGTGACTAGCGCCTAGAGGCTAGGGTGAGACGTGATGCGCACTTCGAAAAATTCGGCGTACAACTTGCGCACTCCACCACTAGTGCTGATGTGTCAACTCAGGTCTATATGAGAACCACTATACACATTCTGCCCCACTACTATTTTACAATGTTTTTTTGTAAAGGCAATATGGTTTGGTTATCCCTACTCTACTGTTGCTTTCATAAACGCAATTGTAAAGTTTACAATTTAGCATCGAGTTGCGATAATTTTTGTCTGTGGAGAAAATCAACTTAACGTGCATTAACGATAAGAAAACACACTTAAAATATTATACCCCTATGTGTTTATAATTAATCATGTTTCTTACTAAAATTTCTAAGCCCCTCAAAAAGGAAGAAAGCAGATTTTATTTTAGACTGACAATACCGTGAAATAGCAACCGAATTCAAAAGACTCAAAGTAACATGTGTTAGAGAATTGAAATATGTACACCACTTTAAGTCCCATAAAATAATTAGCTTGGTAAATTACTGAACGCCAGTTAAGTGGTTTGCACGTAAGTGTGACGCTGCATTACATACGCAGATCAGCGACACCCATAATATTCCATCAATTTTCTACCGCACACATACACAAACATAGCCTATCTAGGGAGTCACCTTAAAATTTCTGCATATCAAGCTTGAATTTAGGAGTTCATATAAGCAACATTAAAATTAATTACTTCAATGGATCCAGTGTTGACATCAAGTTTCTCGAATAAGAGTGCCATGAGTCAGAGTCTTTAAATTTTTTTTTTTCCACATCTGAAGGGTTTTTATGAAATCCATACATCTAGAAAATAAAACTATGAGCAATATTTGGATTTAAAAAGAAAATAATAATTCTTAAGAAATTTTGCCTAGTATGTTTAATGTTTCAAAGAGTTAATACATTTATGATTACTTAAAATTAATTAATTTTAGCCTGTTTTCCTCGTTTAAATACCGCGACTGCAAACTAAGCTTTAATAGCATTTTTTTTTCGTTCGTGTAGTTTAATTAAAGAGAAATTTATTATTTTTTTTGCTCGATTAAAGTGGCTCTGATAGTGAAATATTTTAAACAGTGCCTGTAATTATGGTAACTATGAAATAATCCCATAGGCTACCACACTTCACTATACAATTCAGTGTACGAAATGCAACATTAAACTCCTTTAATGGTAATGAGCAGTATTCAGTGGCCGCTTGGATGCGCTTTGCAAGCCTAGAAGTGCGGGGAGCTAAGGGCCATGTATTACACGCATCACGCCTCACCCTAGCCTCTAGGCGCAAGTGACGGAGCCAACCTGCAGCCTTCTCGCAGGCAACTCGCTTATATGAGACATTTAACAGTGACCCCGTCGTTTCATGACGTAGCATTAAAGTTAAGGTGAATCGTACACCCACAAACCACAGAATATTTAACAATACAGAAGTGAAACAGCAGGTAGGACAGTGAACTCAGTCACACACGCCAGCAAAATGGCTTCCCTGGCCAACAACATGGCGGAGACGCCTACCGCCAATCAGCGTAAGGTGACTGCCCTGCTAGCCGGCAGCCAGGCCAACAGGAAACCTGCTGTAACATGCAGGAGCCAAACAGACACGGGGCTGGTATCAACAGCCTCGGGCAGCCAATAAGGGGCGGGGGAGTTCGCAAATACAAAACGAGCCGCCACGATATTTCGCGTCTGTATTACTATTCAGTCTGTGTCCAAACCCTTTAAAATGTTGTGCTTCAAGGTATCCACGCCAAAAACGGACTGCAAAAGCGCCCGTTTGCACGAGTGAAATAAATGTGAACACGTGTAACGTTCTGCGATTGTTGTTCCTAAGCAGATGTCAATCAAGGGCGTTCAACAGTTTTCGAATAATATTGTTGCGACTGAAGCTCTACACAACCCCTCTGCGGCCTGGGCAGGTAGCCACCTTAGAGCCCTGATTTTCTTCAGGCGTTTAATTGGGCATGGTGGATCTATAAGCGCTGAATTCTTCAATCGAGATCTACGCGATTTTCAAAGTCAATGTAGAAAAACTATAAAACAACAATCCTTGATAATAATATTTGCCAACGTTATGAGCAAACATTTACCCAGAATGAAGCATTTGTTAAACGTGATCTCTTGCGCCGCTATTAAATGTACGAGATGTTGGTATCAGAGATTCTTCTTCGGATATACGTTAAACGAGGTAAATTTTTGCTCCGAAAGTCGGCAAACTATTGTCTAGGATTACTGGTTTTTTATTTTTGCAATTTTGTTTCGAGAAAGATGCAACTCTGAACTGATGCTTTTAGCGCTGAATTATATTCCATGCATTCTTAAATATAATCGCTGACTTAAAATACCTGGTTTAGGTCAATTGTCATCAAGTGGGCACTAAGATTTCACCTTTGGAAAAAAATTACTAGCCGTTACTTTACATAATTTAATATTAGCAATAGGTAACCTTACTCGTATGATTGGTTGCGCAATGCCGAATATAGTTCCATGGATTTTTTTGCTATTTAAACGCAACAATACTGAAATCAAATGAATTCGACAAATTTTTGTTCAATATAATTAATAAACTTTATCGGACAATATAGGTTACTACTGACTACATAATTTATCTTGTATACGCAAATATCGAGGTTATGCATTTCACGTCGTCCGTCGTTACGCGCGGAAAGATACAAATTAGCTGGAAATAAAAATCCAGTACGGCTGTTTTTAGTGATCGCTTTATCCCGAACAGCCTATACCTAGGGCCCGGTAGTTTTCGCGAAAAGATTTTGCCCCACTTTGTTTCAGTGCCTTACGTGCACACCAGCAGCTCAACTTCATGATAATTGGCAGAGTGTTTTTGTACAGAGTTATTATTAATTTGACTGTGCCAATCAATACATGGATAACTGTGACACAACACTTCTGTGATTTGCGGGTTTAACCTCCAGACGTTGTATGTTAAGGCATCCAATCACTGACCACAAAGCAGAGACGCAGGTGCGCACGTAAGGCACAGAAACAAAGTGCTGCAAAAATATTCTTGCGAAAACTACCGGGCCCTAGCTATAACGTGGCTGATAAACTCCAGCAGGTTATTCAGTGTAAGCGCCAGAATGTCGCGGCTGCCAGATTCAGCTGTAGTGTAGGATGGGGGTAGAGGGCCTAGTTGGTGTTTGCGTCGCAGGCAGCTGGGAGGAAGCCGCCAATAAACTGGGCGCACACAACTTATTAACCCCGCGCATAGGGGCCCCTGTAGGCGCGCCACCACGCTATACACATGCAGTCCTTGTTCTCGCTCGGGAATCTACAGGATGTCTAGAAACTAACACACAATAATCATACGCGAATCCTGGCCTACATGGCAGACGAACATGTTAGTGGCAAAATGTACGACATTTTATATGCACAATGTCGCAACATAGCACAGTAATTCGTCCCCTCTTGCGTTCCACAAATATCTTATAGGATAGGTGATTCGGAATAAAGCGAGCACTCAAAAAACCCTGATTTATTTCTATTTTCTGCCTGTTTATATCTTTCCGCCGAATGTAAACATCAATATTACCACGTGCTTTTATTTACATAGGGCCGTGCAATGTTTACAACTACATTAAACTGCTCCGATAATTTTATTTACAATATCTACTCATTAAATTCAATCTTGGTTTTATATACCTGCCAGTTAACATCTTAAAATACTGGTTAGGGGTTTCTATCCGTCGACTAATTGATGCAACTCGCACTATTGCCGTTACGAATCTCGTAAATGCGGGCATAGTTGCTAAAAACACACATGACACACGCAATTCAAGAATTCGTGTTTCGTTCAGTTCTACTCCACGAACGACGACGCACGTAACAAAAACAATAAATAACGATTTTCTTAATATGAAATAAAAAGTATGTTGTTTCTAGGCTGGAAAAACGTAAAACATAATTTACAGAATATTGATGGCTTCACATCATTTGGCAATGATATTCGTAGCAATTTACAATACTTTTGAATGTGTATATAGGCACTACAGACAAACACATGCAAATGATGCAACTTAGCGAAGCGGCGCCGCGAAAACGGCAATAACCTAACTCTGATGCCACCTATCGGTGGAATTTTGAACTGTCTGAAGCGCAGAGCGAGCGCTAACGACCAAGATGACCTGAGACCGGCGATAGCGTCACATTCTTCCGGCGCCAATGAAGTCTAATTACACTGGAAGTAGACATGTCAATAAGATCATAAATAAATATTTTGAAGTATATTTAATACAGAGTGGTCGATTTCATCTGATGTTCTTTCACTAATGTTGTATTCAAATAGGAAAATACACGAATCTACATCCGCTGAATCGGTACCAACCATACAAGCAGTAAAGTAACTCTTGTTGATGATGGGGTATGTGCAGTAACGGCTCACTTTATCCCGAATGACCTATACTTATCTTACTATTACCGTTCTGATCTACATACTATGTGTCCAGGTTATAATCCTTAACAATACAAACATGATTCTATGTTTACTTGACGTAGCATACATGATATAAACAGTGGCGTAGCGTGACTGTGTTCCAAGGTGTACGGTATATGGAACAACACAACTGCTCAAAGCGTTTAGTCGCTGCTGAGACCAAGGTGTATATATTATAGGATAATTCCTACCTTGCCTCTTGTACGCTACTGGCCGTGGAGTGTTCCTGACCATACAAGTCAAATGGTTCCTCAGACAACTCAGTGTTGCGTATAGTCACTGCTATGGGCACTGAACACCACGCAACGCCCTTGGAAATAATACCTGATCGTTTAGAGCAAGAGGAGACTATCTCCACATTGCGCATGTAAAATAATGTACAATACTTTGCCACTTAAATTTTCGTCTCCAATTTAGCCAAGGATTCGCGTGGTGTGCTAATGTCTTTGTTCTAACTCACATCTTAGAATTCCTTGCCTGGCGCTTGGACGGTGATGTAGCGTGTCACGCGTAATATTTTTTTTTACGATAAACCGCCTAAATTATTAACATTACGTTTATCTACGAAAAGAACGTATACTGCAACTATGTTGTTGTGATTTTAAACGTTAAGCACGCTTGTTATAAACATGATTTAAGGTCTTCTCAAAATGGCCAAATAAAACGCTGTGAAAATACCACCTGAAGCTAGAGGCATGCGCTGGTCTTTAACTTTATAGTATCCAAAAATATTATTTTAGGATCATCGCTTGGAGTCCCATAGGAGAAAGATCACAACGAAAACTTTGCACGACATTTTGACGCGCTGTGAATAGAAGCGATATTATGCTTCCCGTCGAACATGGTACTCCTGGCACTAGTCGTTCCGCTATTTTCACCCGTCAAACGTGGACATTTGAAACCGCTGGAGACTCCTCGTAACGGTGTTCAAGTACTCAGTAAAATCTTCGTATTACGAATATCACATTTAGGCCTAATAGTTGTATGAAACAAACACATCTCTCACACTTCAGACCCACGACAGAGCGCGTCGATTCCGTATAGAACGAGCAATTCTCGCTCTCCTATTTTTATTCAGTCGTCCACGGGCTTTGAAAAAGCAGGGTCACGCTACTGTCAGCTCTCATTACGCAACTGTAAACATCACCGCTTTCAAACAAAACGTATGTTCTGCGTCGAGAAGACGAAAGTATTGAACGAAATCGTAGTAGAAAGGATCAAAAATAGTGTTTTTTCGAGTGTTTATTCGACATAAAAATACTCCTTTGCTAACAATTTTCAGGGCATTGAAAAAAAAAACCGTGTTTAAGTTCTCATAACAATGTGGACCACACCGTCAGTTGTAGGTTCGATAAGTATATAGGTATAGAGTTACATGCAGTTTAATTCAACATGTAAAAATCTCTAAAACTGACCATATATCGTGATATAACATAACATCGTGATAAAGAACGTTGCGGGATTCATAAAATTGGGAAGGTTCTTTACACTAAGTTCAGTAAGTTATCAATAGAGAGCAGGCATGTGTAGTTTCGACAGTAAATTACCTATGTATTAAATATAATATCACAATTTAAAATGTTTTAACATATTTCTGTTACTGAAGTTCGGAGTCTCAGTATCACGAAGTAGGGTAGGTTCACCGCAGCGCCATTAACCAATGCTCGGCAACATTCAGATGAAAAAAAAAACGTTCGCTGCTTTTGATAATTTCTTTATTTCACTCTCTGCACAGCAATACACTCCCCGGATTTACGGTGTCAGTGATAACTCAACGTAAACACACTGTTACAGCAGAATGTTAACTCGTCAAGGGCAGAACAATCTCACTAAGTCAGAACCACTGATACGCCACTAGTCTAACCCATCGGGAATAAATTAAGTACTAGCCTCGAGTTTGTCGCGAAAAGATTTTTGCACCATAAATAATGTTTCAGATGCCTCAGGCACGTCTCTCAATTTCTCTGCAAGTCCGAGATTTGCCAGAACCCCATGAAGCAGAGCTGCACATGTGCAAGAAACCAAACGATGCAAAATAATTTTCTTCATAAAAATCATGGCTCTAACTACTGGGAATCCTTGGATATGTTTTTTTTCTTCCGATTTACAGGTAATATCCGAAGAGTGGCTCATGATCGCAGTGATGTAGTTCCGAGCAATAGGGTCACAATCAACTACCCAGGTTCTGGGAAACACTTCGTTTTTAGAGAGGACGAAGCCCTCTCCTGGTTTCAGCAATTATTACTTGTCTGCTGGACGCATGATCCTCTTTGAGCTCTCCGCCAAGCAGCCGGTGTTCCATTTACGAAAATGCGCTTTGACGAGGTAAATTACGCCGTGTAGCCGCGGGGTACTTCTTTTCCGAGACACCGAAACCCTCTCGGTCAGTTAATAAGCGGTCTCTCAGCGAGCCCTTGCCATGGAGATCCTCTCAACGACTCGCATCCTTTTTTTTTAATCTGGTTTTTTTCTCTCCGACGAATAAATTTTAACGCCGCGTAGCCCATCACACGTCAACATCCAGAAGGTTCATTAGACGAACTCCATTAATTACAAGCGACTAAAGTTTTGTCAGAGACAAACTGGGGGGAATAAATAATGAAACTCGCAGGCGTGGGTGGTGATGTCTCGAGCACTTGGGCTTTTCTTTAATATTCAGGCGTGAAACAAAACGCGCGGCAGCGATACATATGCGTCTAGAAACATCACCCCAGATCCAGAAACAGTCTATTCTCTAACAGTGGGTTCACAATTGATCAGTAAGCATAGAGCCTAGATCGTTAGCACAAGAACTAACCTCTATGTATTCTTACCTACTGATTCACAACACCAAAAATGTGGTCGCGTGCATAGAGATGCTGACATTGGTAATATTTCATTTCTTGTGCGTACGCATAAGACAGCTACACTGTTAAAATTTTCCGTGAATTTGGAGCAATTTTACGGAAACGTCTGTTTAATTAACGGAATCATTATTTTGTAAGACAGTTATACATAATTATGTTTCATTAATTAAACATATGTAAAACTGCGATAAGAAACTAAATAAATAACCGAACGCATTATTCTTCCTGCATCCTAAAAAAAGTCACATAAATATGCGAGTTTCCATAATTGGAGCTAGTTACCTTTCGTAAATTAACGGACACTTCTGGAGAAATTTTTTCCAGCACTTCTCTGTAAAACAACGGAAATTATTTTTAACAATGCCACCTATGTTTGTGAGAGTTTTTAAGCAACTGTTGTACAGTACTCCTTTGTAATATAATAATTATTCCACTGGCATTCGGTACCACTTGAAATACTCTCATGTATATCGTTATAAATTTTAACGGAAATGTACCGTTAAACGGAAATAGTGTCCGTAAAAGTAAAATACGGAAATGTCTATAGTAAATATACACAACGTAATCATATGTAATATGTCCATAAGTCTGCTGCGGACACTTGCACGGAAAAAATCGAAAATTTAGGGTTAGACAGATGTAAATATTACGGATATATTTTAATAACATCATCGGTAAATCTGCATATCTGTATAAATGCAATTGTAGCATTATCGACATGTAAATATGGCTCAGTACCACGTGATGAAACTGTTTTACGGAAACTTCTGTTGTATTAGGAACTAAGTTTCCGTGAATTTACGAAGGTATCTGGAGAGATTTTTTACCGGAAATTCCGTAAATCGACGGAGAAAATTTTTACAGTGTACCAATCACAGTAAAGGATTTTATGAACGTCCGCCATGTTAGTTTAACCTCCAAAAATATACAATAGCAAAACAAAGCTATAATAAGACATGTTAATGTTAAAAACTATGTTTCTACTGTAAATAACGTTTTACGCTGTGCAGTTTATAGGAACTTTGTTTCTTTATTTCCTAGTATCGCCAAACACGATTCCACTTTAAGTATGTTTCAATGGCCTTCCGTTGACTTTTATACAGCAAGGAATATTTCATAGTCGTCGAAAAAATCCCATTGGCTAAACGTAACATTAAGAATACAATTGTGAATCCATTTTGCACAAGGCGTCTGGTCGTGTAGTTTCTACTGTTATGTTATATGGTCTGTGCTTACGTTTTTTAATTGCGAACCAACCTTAAGCTGACTGCGGTTGTGCGTATGTTTTTATGAAATACCAAGGAAGGGGGGGGGAGGGTAGCGCCCGCACTTCAGATAGCCGACTGGAAAAATTTGCACAGATAAATGAACAGCAGTTGATGCACATATACACTTAAAAATGTACTGCTGGCAAATGGCAATCCCATTGATACCATATTTAAAAAAAAAAAAACTAATATGTTACCGATATAAATGAACAAACAACCGGAAAACATGTTCAACTCTATAATGAACCCGCATGTTCGTGGCCTCTCAGAGGAAATAAGACGACTGGATGGATAGTAAATATGGACTCCAAACAGCTTTAAAATCAAATTATTTCTCGAAAGAAAAAAAAGGTAGCAAAATTAAAACCAAAGTCGCACAAATTACAAACTCAAAACTGTGCGTATCAGATTCCTTGTGAATGTGGCTGTGTACACATTAGTGAGACTGGCAGACCTCTTTCTAAACGAATAAAAGAAAACTAATATATGTAAAACAGGACAAAGTTAAAAAATAAAAAAAACTAGCAGGACATGCCGATGCAAGTGTTACTGGGATTGTTTATGTACCTACGTACGCTGACAGATCACAGTTTCCGAAACGTCGCAATTTGTTTTGTTGCAAGGAGACAACTGTGTTAGTGTGTGTTTGCTGTAGACAGTTATTGTGTTGTTCGTGTTAGTTTGCTGTCTTCAATATGTCTATTCTGTTGGGTCGTAATGATATATTTGTCTGTTTATTCGTTTTATCGTCATTTGTGGAATTATTTGACTTTTTTGTCTCCAAACTGACCTCAACTATTCTTGGTTGGTTTTCTGTATCTGTGCGTCCGTTTGTGTCGATTTAATTCCTTGTTTTGTTTGGCACATATGCTTTCCCTCGTTTGCCAGTTGGCAACCAAATCCTTGTGGTTGTTTTCTGTCTGCGAGTATTCTCTGGAGTTCTGTGACACGCCATTTGTTACAATAGCGTTATGTCTAAATACTTACTTGAATTGTAAAACATTTGAGTGTGCGGTTTGAAGATACTAACTGGGGGTTACGTTGGCAACAAAATAATCTCATGCTGCAGATAATACTCTGATGAGTTGTCATTTTACATTGAGTTTCGTGTGAAATACATACTGTTGCCAACGAGCAGAGCCGTAGATACGTGTTCGCAGCGCTGTTAATTCTATCGCTGTGTGTGAAAGCTCTCGTTTGATACAATGGTTCATCAGTGTAATATTTTGACTCTTACTTTAGACCGATGTAAACACGCAAGGCCAATACTATTACACCGTGAAATCCAGTGATTGGTCGCTGACAAACTTATGTTGATGGGTGGCTACAAGTTATTCTGATTACAGCAGAACTAACACAAATCACTCCTGTGTTATATAACTTGTAAGTGTACGTTTCTAATCGCTACTAATCCCCATCAGCATTTATAATAGCAAGCACTTTATTTATATTTGGGGCTCCGTTGCGCAAGAAAGACTAGTGAACTCTATTATGTACGGCAGTTTTAACGATACCGTCACTCTACTAACCGAGCACACTTTTTAGGTTTTCTCTTCTTTCCAGGTGTCGCAAGTGTTCCACTTTTTTGGAATTCCTTTCGCGCACTGAAAATACTGGCAGCGCACACATCCATTCATCTCGGCTGTAATAGCAATTAATTACTTCACACGCAATGTCTGATACTGTTGACAAAGGTATACGGGGTTCGGGATAAATCGAGCATTCAAGAAATCCCTGCTAAAGTTCTATTTTCAGCCAATTCGTATCCTTCCGCGCATGCACTGAGAAAAAA
The DNA here is from genome assembly GCA_003012365.1 of Medauroidea extradentata. Classification (NCBI taxonomy): domain Eukaryota; kingdom Metazoa; phylum Arthropoda; class Insecta; order Phasmatodea; family Phasmatidae; genus Medauroidea; species Medauroidea extradentata. The sequence continues at coordinate 11,155 of PNEQ01098574.1, forward strand.
ATTTTGTTGATGCAAACAAAATTTGTTTGAATGAACCAAATCATTTGTTTGTGTAGGGGCAAAGAAATATTTGTTTGCTCGTACCAAATTATTTTGTTCCCTCGATTTGTTTGAGGCAAATAGCTGTATTCTGTTAGGAGTACCAAATATTTAGCTGGTCATAAAAATATTTGGTTGGACATATCAAATGCACTTGCAATATTTTAAGAACTAAAAAAATTGTTTTCAAACATGTTTGTCTTTCGTCTGCGAAAAGGTAAACGACGTCAAATAGTATTACCAAAATGATTGCCGTCCACCGCATCACAAAGAACGAGACGTGCAGCTGGGTGTTTCTCAAGTTTATAGCATTTTCTTTTGTGATCGATCGAATTAACAAATTTGAAATTGTTACAGCTAAAATTAAGATACTTTAATTATGCTGATTAACAGTTTAGACGTCCTACTTGTCGCACAAGTTTATATTTAGAAAGTTGGGGTATTCAGTGTTTGCCATCTTATCGCTCACGCACGCCAGCCTGCCATCTTCCGCAAGTCAACCAAATGTATTTAGTTTCTTTAACAAAATCATTAAGTCCATCGAAAAAAAATTGTTGGTTCAAAGCACATCACTTATAACTAACAATATTATTTTGTTGACAAGTTGTGACAAGTTGTTTGTTTACACAAATTCGACGTCGTATAGTAACCAAATATACGTTTGGCACAAAAAAAAGTGCGTTTAAATTAATAATTTAGTCGAGGGAAATAATTAAATTTGTTTGGAGGACTCGAGGCTTGGTCTTGCCAACAAAATATTGTTTAGCTGAAGCAAACATCACCCAAACAAATATATTTAATATAATGAAACAATTCTTTCTCTCAGTGTAAAGCCTGACGACAGGAAATGTCTACTCTCTCTCTCTCTCTCTCTGTACAGTCACTTGATGCTTGCGCGTGTAAGATAGAATGTGTAGTAAGAATGAATCGATACGGTTTGATTTAAAAAAAATTATTAATTATATAAAGTACAATCATGTCGATTTCGGTTGATTTGTTTCAGTACTGTTGTATTTAAATAGGAAAATGCATGGAGCTATATAGCGTAATTTCTCTGCCAACCATACAAGCAGTAAGGTAACTGTAGTTAATGTTGAATTATATGCAGTAACGGCTAGTCATATTTTTCAAAGGTTAAATTTTTAGTGCTCACTTTATCCCGAATGATAAAAGTGTTTCAGTTCAGGATAAAATGAGCACTTTTTAAACACTAGTTACATTTTTTTTACTTTCAGGTAATTTATACTTAATACAGATTATACCATACAAAAATGTTCAAATGTGCTCGCATTATCGTAAACCGTCTGTAGTTAGAAACATTCCAACTTAAGGGTGTTCAAGTGCAATAAAATCATAATTTTATATTTTTATGAATCAGTGATAGTTTTGTAGACAATACTTGTAAGTACAGGTTTCTCTTACAAAACAATTTTAGCTTGTATAGTTTTCTCAGTAAGGGGCGTCAAAGTAAAAATTCGCATGTTCTGCTGCCGCGCAAATAGTGAAAACCTATTGACTTACGTAAGTGAAATAACATACCATGAGCTACGTAATAAATCATTTAGAAAGTATCCCATGAACTATTTTTATATTTAAAAAAAATGTTGAGTTTGTAATATTTTCTGTATTTTTGCGATCTTTGTAAAAAAAATTCAAAATATTACGTTGTTGGTCTTAAAATATTTTATTGCAGAGCTCACGGATTGTTAGTTCACAGTGAATTGTTTCATTTAAGCATATAAATTAGTTTTCTCTATTTGCATGGCAGAAAAACATGCAAATTTTGACTTTGACGCACCGTTATGAGAAAACTATGAGAGCTAAAATTGTTTTTTAAAAGGAAACTGCACACACAAGTATCGTCTACGAAACTAACACTATTTAATACAAATATAAAGTTACGACTTTATCGCACTTGAACACCCTTAACATGTTTCACGGCACTAGCAGACGACTCTTGACAGCGTCATACTATACTGCTAGACTGAATCTGTGTGTAAGTCCCGACTCAACACGAAAGCAGGAAACATGCATTAACCGTGGGAACAGACTGTGCACTGACCACGGAGCATGCGCGGTTTGCAGAAAACGACCTGCCTAATGCTTCACGAAGCAGTGTAGAAAATAATATGTATAAAAAACCTATGCCTGGTGCTGAAAGTATGTTAAGCGAGATATAAATGTAATACCTTAGTAAGAAATAGACATGCAATGATTATCTTATACGAGAGCAGATATCAACAATCTCTCTGACAGTTTTGTTTAAAATGGTTTACTCCATCTTGGCAAATTTTTTTTCAAGAAAGCAACTATGATTTTTAGCTAATTACGTAATTTACTAAACTATTGATGATTTACTTTAGCTAGAACCACATAATAATACGCCTTAAAAAATAACTATTATGGCAAAACAAAATTCAAACAAAACAGCCGAACTGATTTGTGATATTTGCTGTCGTTTAAGCTTTTAGAAAAAAAATCGGGAAACTGGTGGTAAAGAGGAGTGCATGGCGTCAACATGCGTATTGACACAGTGCTTGAAGGACAACCAATCACAAACGCTTAACCCACGTGTATTTGTTTACACGAGCACTGAAGTAAGAGTGAAGAGAGTGTAGCCGCGTGGTTATAACTCTCTTCTGCAGCGCTGATGAAAGCACGGACAAGATGCTGCAGATGACTATATAGACGTGAACGCCGCCAAGTCGCTCTGTGAGAACGTAAATTTCCGTGTCAGAAAATATCTATTAGAAACAATCTGACAAACTGTATAGAGACAGGATTGTACGGATTGTACTTGGCTTTAAAAAGTTACGACTTCGCCTTAGCAACTGTCTTTCAGTTTCTTGTATAACTAACTTCGTAAACTGAATTTAGGAAAATATGTTTTATAATATAAATTTTATTTATTTTACACAGTGCTAAGAAATTACTGGAAACTAGAAAACATTGTAGATGCCAAAAGTTTGTAAGATAGTTTTTTTTTTTTTTTTTTAATACTTTCACATCTGTAATTCATACTATTACACATTTGATTAAAATTTAAACTGCCTGAAACAGATTACAAATAACATTTGATATGCGCATTCGTCTCCGTATATAGGACGTGTAAGTAAGCGCATTTGTAATATAAAAAATAATCTGTAGAATTATTTACGCATTTCCTGGAAAGTCATGATTTATTCATCGCCAAGGTGGAAGATTTAATATGGTTTATGGTTTACGTCATGAAAAAAGATGTTTGCACACTTACCCTCTAGTACCTTACACAGGCTGTATGGTTCAGTTTACCACTTTTTTTCGGCTCGTAACATTAATTGTTCAATGAAGAATGAAGTACAGATCCATTAGTATAAGAATACATCCATTACCAGTGGCGGCTCGTGGGTTGTTGCCGTGTAGGGCTGCAGTTACCACGAGCTGTAGAGGGTTGCGCGCTGGTTGACTCTACAGCCACTGACACGCTGATATGCAGGTGCCCCTTACTACTGAGTGGTCACAACAGATATAGTAGCCGGCAAATATTTCATGGTCGTTGGTCTACGGCGCGTTCATCAAGAGTGTACAGTTCCGACTATCTGCAGTCCCACCTGGCAACAACCCACGAGCCGCCACTGCCCATTACACGGGCATCAACTATACGTACAGAGACTGAAGTCCAGGAAGAATTTCGTGATATCACCAAATTAACTTAGTCGCTGATGTAAACGCCAGGTTACAAATGTGGAAGCCTCACTTTCCAATGGTTAGAAAAGGTGAACCTCTATCACCTGGGCATAACAAGGGATGGTTGACAATATGCACAGATCAGGAGTAGGAATACCCAGAATCAACCTGGCAACACGGGGCTACCCTACAGAAGAGGATTTCAAGTGTCGCTATGGAGTAGTTCAGACTGTCACAAGCTCCAGTGTCGACTTTGCCCAGCCTCCTACACAGAGGATGACCTCCATCAAGCCTCCGAAAATGCAGTGGAAGTAGAGTGGCCACGTTTTGGCCAAAAATTGTATAATGTTTATAAATGTTTGTAACTATGTATGTTTTTTTTCCTCCTTTCTGATTCGAGTGTAAAACCGGATTCATAGCCACACTTAACGGACGTACGTAAGGTCTTTAGGATTGGATTCAGAACATCAAAGAACGTAGACGTGCTGAAAAAATGGTTTTATTTAGTTCGAAATATCGACAGTAAATTAATAATAGTTAATTGTTTTGCAACGAAACGAGTCAAATAACTGACGACGAAAAAGACAAATTATTTGAAAAACGTGACCAAAATTAAATTTACTTTTCCATTCTTACAGCTGCTTTTACGGTGGACTCACAACCATCACTTAGCTTACGTAGCACACAAAGATTATCAGCTCTGTTACGTACGAACGTACGCTTCGCGAGTTTGTGAATTCTTGCATGCAACTTCAGTGTTTATATATTTACACATATGTACGTACGCACTCAACGTGGTAATTGTGAATCCAGCTTAGTAATATAATGCAATATTGTTTAACCGTAGTGCAGTCAAGACTGTGCGTAGCGGAAGTTAAAGACTACTGTGTTAACATTGGTTAAGACAGCTGTGTTTTGTTTTTGCAGTCGTGGCTGTCGTGCCGCCATCATGACGGGCAGCAACATGGTAGACACAGCTGAGCAGAGGCTAGAAGAGGCAACACCGCGCAGCAGCAGTTTGGCAACGTCGCTATTCGCCGACATGGCCAACTCCACAGTTGTGCCCGTCACCGAACTGTCGAGGTCAGTTCCGCTCATTGTTTACTTGCTTTTTTTTTTACCATCGTTAAGGTTAGTTGCGTTAGAAGCTAATTTCACCCCTCTATCGCCACCAGTGGTTAAACAACCCCACACAATGCTTTTATCCTTCCTTCCTCCCCCTCCCAGCTATGATTTCTTGTGTCTGATACAGGTGGTTCGCGTTAAAGTAAGGACTTTATACGACATCGTGTCTTACGTTGTGGTCTTAAAGACGTTGGACCTGTAAAATTTCAAAATTTTATATTTGTGCCAAACGCTGTTCAACTTTTACACATAAGATATCATGTCATTTCCCCAAATAAAAATAATTAGGTCCCATATTTTTAGCATAATCACCTATCAAAGTTGCAAAATGGTAGTTGCGGTGTAGCCAAAATAATAAAAAATAATTAACTTGCAGAAACAAGATAATTCACATTAATTCTTAGTGATGTGAACACAAAGCGATACATTTTTGTATTTAAAAAAATTGATGAAAATGAGTAAATTTTTCATAATTTGACTTTTGGCTACTACTGAAATTTTCAAAACTAACTTTTGTCAACCATGTCATAAAATACTTGATACACTGAATATCAGTTACTGTAATGTTGAATTTATTAGTTAATTACTTTTTGGATTTTGGCTGCACCGCAATGCCCATTTTGTGACTTTGATGAGTGACTATGCGAAAACTATGGAGCATAAGTGTGTTTTATTTGGGGAAATGACATGTTATCTGATGTGCAAAATGTGAAAAATGTTTGAAACTTTCGAGTTTACTACTGTTATCCTCAAACATTGGTTGTTAAGTAAGTTTCTTTGTTCATATTAAATTGTTGCAGTTGTAGGTTTGTTCAGGATAAACTTAGCACTGCTTACTATTTTCTGTCCTCTTACGAAAACTTCCATATAGCTAAAAGCTAGTGTAAACATTTTATAACTCTTAAAAGTTTATTTTATAGCCCCAATAATTATATATTATTTTAATTATTGTACGTTTTGGGAAGTGCTTACGTTAAAGTCAACCGCCTACAACTACCAACTAGCTGAAAAAAAAAAAGTATCTACGGCTTCGAAAGTGCTCATTTAACCCTGAACCACCTGTATCTAGTTTCAATAGTCATGTACTAAATTTAATTAAAAAAAATACATATATTTTGAAATGAGAGTAAGTGCGTTCTGGAAAGTTAATCGTCACCACACTTACATCACAATGGTTTCCTAACCCTTTCACGTGGTGTTTAACAATGTGAAATATTTAAATAAATATGTTTTGCAGTCACACCATTCCGTTGCACCATTTAAAGACGTTTTTCTTTTCCCTCCCACGTTTGAAATCATTTACGTATTCGAGGGCTTTCGGAATGCTTTCCCCAACGTGAGCTCTCACAGACGCGATTCTGTAATATCCTGATGTGCCTGTTTTTGATATCGCAACTCTTCTCGTGAATACCTTCAACAGGAAAATCACTGCCGTATGTATTATAGGTCACGGTTTCCGCCCATACCGCCCGCCATATCGCGTCTTTCAACCGTCAGGGCTTGCGAAGGGAAAGGGGGTAAAACAAGGTGATTCAAAAGTCACTATCCATTGTAAAATAAAGGGGCGATTCATCCAAAAATTTTATTGTTTTAAATAATTTATGTATTTGTGCGAGATATGGTTTGTTACTTAGACACGCATTGTGACTTTTTTAAAACTGTAATCAACATTTTTTAGCTGTCACAGTTTTTGCATAACGGCATGGCAAAGTGCAAATTAGCATAAAACGTTTTTATGGTACAAAGGAATACCAACTAAATTAAAGAAATGAAATAATTCACACAGAAGAAAATTGTCGCGGCCACGGGCTACGTCAAGACCTGTATAAAATGGCATTGAACTTTATATAGAAATTATATATATATATATATATATATATATATATATATATATGTGTGTGTGTGTGTGTGTGTTTGTGTGTGTTTGTGTGTATGTAATTTAAAATTTTTAAAAAAATTAATACCGAATAAAATAGACAGCTATTTTGTTTACAGGTATTGACATGCCCTATGACACTGTTCTTCCGCGTAAATTATTTCATTTTGGTAATTCAATCGGTTTTCTTTTCCAGCGTAAAACACCTTTACTGCAAATTTCAACTTAGACATTCCATTACACAAAAAAGAAAACGAAAGCTGAAACATTTTCATTACAGAAAAAAGTCACCGTATATACCTATGACTACATAAAAACCTGTATCTCGCACAAATATAAAAATTATTGAAAGAATTAAAATTTTGGACCAACCGCCTCTTTAAACACATACCCAGCCTACTGCAGCAGAACTAAGCACATGAGTCAAACACCTTCCAAAGATGCGTGTCAGAGTTGAAGGTCACGATCCCTGTTGCTACCTTCTTCCGCAATATTAATTTTTCAAGCCTAAACGAGAACATACATAGCAAATTTTGTTAGGCAGATTTGTTTAGAATTGTATTTTCAATGTTAGCTGATTTCTTTTTAAATACAGTAAATATTACTTAATTACGTAATTAACTAAATTCTGGTTAGTTAAATTTTTAGTCGAAACCATAGAATTTCTCGTGTCTTTGAATTTTTCTTGCAATAGGGTAGAATAACGTACTGTAATATCGTGGACATCCCGCAATTTCAATATTATGTCATCCCAGAAATCTTAGAATGAGACTAAGAAAAAACAAACGAATAAAGGAAAAAATGAGAAAACAAGCCTAATTTGGCTGTACACAACTCATCCCTAACCAAAACAACAGCTTGTTTGCTCGTTATTTCTTCGTCTCATTCTAAGATTTCTGGGACGACTTAATATTGCAGTGGCGTACGTCCACAATAGTACAGTACGTTATAATTCCTTGTCTTTTGAAAAAAGAACTACCGTTCACGGCAAAACCCATATGAAACTAAACTGCTCTCGTCTAAGCTTTAAAAAATAATTATCGCAAAAATAGCAGAGACAGGGCCGTTATACGGGAACTTCAGTTGTCTCGGTGTCGTTCATACACTGTAAAAAAAACTTCCAAAATGTTTAGGAAGTAATTAACCTAAACCAACGCAGTATGGGAAAGTTGCCATACTTCCGTCTTGTAAATATACAAACTTTCACCCTTGTTACAATACAAGTCTTGTAACTTTAGTAAACAACTGACTGTTTTATAAAAAATATTTAGGAGTGAATCCATTGATGTATGGAAAACACTTCTACCGTACCTGCTTTCTTAGAGTCCCTATACACACGTGTGATAGATTTACGAACTATTTAGAGTGTACCTCTGCCGACGACAGTGACACTTCAGTTTCATAGAGTCAGTGCCCTGGCGTGGGTGTGTTGCTAGGTAAGCTGTGATTCGCTCCGAGTGTACAAATCCGAGAGTGGCCTATTAGAAGTAGCATCACATTCGTGCCTCGCCACTATCGTTAGCCAGCTCATGAACTCGTACAGACATCGCAAAGTACAGCTAACCTTGCAACACACCAGTGCCCATGCCACTGATAACAATGGTTCGGATTTTGTTGAAACATCCTGTATATAAATGTGAAAACATATCCACTCTGTTCCTCGCTGCCAAAGGCACTTAGTACAGAACTCGAGACGCGGCGGCAGCAAACAACGGCATCGTACAACAGCGGGGGTAAGTGATGCTGCATGTCTCGCGAGCTCGGCTGAGATAAAAGCAGATATCCATCACTGAGCTCTGTGGTTATCGCTCAGTTTGCCAGAAACGGTTCGGTTTGGAACGCGATGCTGCCAAAATCCTTTCACGGTTTTCTCTACCCACTTACACAGACAACCTCGCATCGCACATTTTCCCGAAGAATCCATTTGAAAATATCGTCGTGCTGAAAGCGACTAATATACCGTAACAAATTTGGAGGGCAAATATTTCTATCTGCGCCATATTCGCGGGCTACGTTTACGAAAAGTAGATCTCAGATTTTTAATTGTCCTTGCGGATTGCTTTGAGTTTTACGTTAGCACTGCAGTGTCTCATCCTACTTCCATAAAAATTAAATCAGCAAATTCAAGGGATTCCAAACCGCTACGTATTTCATAAAAACTGTTCCGTTTCTGCACTAGTTTCAAAATCGACACGTCACGGATTAGGTTTGCTTTCTTGTAGCCTAGGTAAAAAATTAATAGAGGGACTGTAAAACAAAACATAATAAAACTGTCATATACATACCTATAGGTAAAGTTTCCCGACGAGGATGGACCCCCGCATTTTCGCATGTAGGAATCGTGCCGGACGATGCCGTTGCTCGGCGCGTTTTCTCGGGGATCTCCCGTTTCCCTCGCTGCTCCATACTCACCTCATGTCACCCCTCACCAGCGCTGAAGACCTCGATGTTAAGGGCGCAAGTGCGATAAAATCATAATTTTATATCTTTATGAAATAGTGTTAGTTTTGTAGACGATATTTGTGAGTATAGTTTCCTCTTACAAAATAATTTTACCTTTAATAGTTTTCTTCATAACGGTGCGACAAAGTCAAAATCTGCATGTTCTGCTGCCATGCAAATTGTGAAAACCAACTTACCTACTTGAATAAAATAATTCACTGCGATATTACATCCCATGAGCTGTGCAATAAAGCATTTAAAAGACCAGCATGTAATATTTTTAATTTTAAAAAATCGCAAAATTACAGGAATAAAGTTGAAAACTCAGCAATTTTTTTTTTTTGAAATTCAAAAATAGTTCACGGGATTTTTTTTATAAAATGTCTTGTTACGTAGCCCATGGCATGTTAGTTTACTGTAAATTATTTCGTTTACATAAGTCTATTGGTTTTCACTATTTCCATGGCAGCAGAACATGCTAATTTTGACTTTGAAGCACCGTTATGAGATAACTATGCGAGTTAAAATTGTTTTGTAAGAGGCAACTGTACTCACAAGTATCGTCTACAAAACTAACACGGTTTCATATAAATATAAAATTATGATTTTATCGCACTTGAACACCCTTAAAACGCTGACCAAAATCTTTCACTCACTCACTCATAGGTTTTGTTCTAACTTACTGAATGTTACATTTGTCAAACAAAGTTCTGGGTTTACTTCTCAATAATTTCGTATGACGTATCGCATTACACAATACTATTTTCATATTTGTATTTTTTTTTACTGTAGCTTATTATGTGCTATCGTAATACACACACAGATGATATTTCATATGTATTGTTATTACTATTTGTTAACTTTTTACATTGTAAGATATTGTGTCCTGTATTTCTGTATTTGTATAATAATGGTTAAGTGTAAGAGAAGGCTAAATGCCTTAACTTCGCCATTTCAAATAAAGGCATTACTACTAAATAAATAATAATATGATTAGGCCCTGAAAAGTTCGCGTTTTCTTTCCGACACAAGCTATAATTCCAGCAACTGCACGTTCGTGTCACTTTCGCAATTGGTCCTTGACTTATTTGACACCTTCTGGAAGTCTCTGAGCCAATAACAAAAATGTAACTAATCACATGCCCATTTTACCGTGGAAACGAGCAGCTAATGAGCAGTTGCTCTCTGCTTGAGAAAACATACATTCTTGGAGGCTAGCCGTCTGGTCAGTGAACCCGCGAATTCTTCTGGGCTCTAATAATAGGTGAAGTGGAAGGGAATGAATGGTGTAGCGTGCCTAGTTTCTTTTATTCTACGTAAAACCGCTCAATTAAATTCCCAAACGTTAATCTACTAAAGAACACACAACTGAAACTATGATTCTATCATTTTAAAAATGTAGCACGCTTATTAGAAACATGATTTTGGCCCCCTTAAAATTGAAAAAAATAAATAAATAAATAAACAGAAAATGAAAACTTATTTCAGCTTGAACTATCCACTTAAACAAAATTAACACGACGAGACAACAAAGCTATATTTCGACATCTTGAGTACACAAAATTGTTTTTTTTTTATTTCAAACGCGCCTTCTTCAGTGGGGTTATGAACATAAAAAAATCAAGGCTGGAAGTTCCAGTACATAAATGCCAGTCTCTCGTTACGCACAACACGGGTTCCTAAAACAAAACACTAGAAACATACTTGGATTTTACTACAAACGTTCCACAAATAATATTTTAGGATCCTCAAGGAAAGAGCAGAACGGATGTCTCTGTGTGTAAAAAGCGAAATATTACATACTGTACACAGGCCTCTTAAGGGCGTTCAAGTGGGGAAAAATTCATAATTTTATATTTGTATAAAATAGTGTTAGTTTTGTAGACATTGCTTCAGAGAACATTAACATCTAACGGAAAAAAATTAGCTCATCTAGTTTTCCCGTAATGTCCCTTCAAAGTCAAAATTTGCATATTTTTACTTCATACAAAACTTGAAAACCAGTAAATATAATGAAATGGAAAAAATCTCATCAAAACTACACGTCACCGTCTACGGCTTGAAGCATATACAAACACATTATAAAATATTTCTGTCTTTAAAATAAATTTCTAAATGTACAAAAAAAAATTTAAATGTTGAAATTTTTTATTTAACATAAACATTTTTTGTAACGGGTTTTAAATGCTACAGGCCATAGACAGTAACGCGTAGTTTTGATATGATTTTTTTGATTTCTTTATGTTAACTGGTTTTCAAGTTTTGTATGAAGTAAAAATACGCAAATTTTGACTTCGAAGTGCCATTACAGGAAAACTAGACGAGCCAATTTTTTTCCGTTAGAGGTATATGTACTCTCAAGTAATGTGTACAAAACTAACACTATTTCATACAAATATAAAATTATGTTTTTCCCCCACTTGAACAACCTTAAGCTGGATTTGTTTCGCATGAACTCTGGAAAATCGAATCAGAATAGCCTGAACAGGAATGGAACCCGTGTACTAGCGAATGCGAGGGGAGTTAACTCCAGGAGTCCTGGTCGAGAAGACCGAAGCCATTTGAGTCTTACGCTTAGAAGCTATGAGTAGAGATGGTGAAATTTGGCGAATTCAATTACCTGCATGTTAGAATAATATATCCTATGTATACTCTAGTCCCGACCGTTTGTCCACTAGCTTCTACTCAAAGTAACAGCAGACAATGAACGAATAGACAGGGCTTGAGAATGCATAGGATATTAAACGCAGGTCACTGATTTAGCGAAATTTCACTGTCTCTAACGATGGTATATCGCGAAAACGTTTTGTGCCGACATACCCTTGAAATCGCTGTAATTTATTGCAACATACATGATTCGGTGATATACTTCTGACTCAACGTTGCTGCCTACAGACCAATAACAGGCATAAAATATTACAATATCGGGATAGTTATTGGCTCAGTCAAATAGGGCAACAACTCCAAGTACAAGCTAAATATGTCTTCTGGTAAGCTGGACGTGTGTTGAAACCCAGCAGACAGCCAAATTTTTCCCGCGATAAACCATCATTGGCTCAGTCAAATGATACACACAGACACGCTGCCAATAACCATGAAGCAGAATTGCGTATGTGCACCTGTAAAAGGCCATCGCCGAATCCTCTTAGTTCCTGTCCTTATGTAGAGTTATGTGTAACCGTCTTAATTACTTCGCTGTCGACGAGACGTAAACCCAATAAAAAATTAAAATAAATCAACTTGACGATGGAAGTCTTCAGTAGAACGTTAAAAATTCGCTGCATTACGATGGACAATTTGTTCACTTTTACAAGCTAGTAAATTCGTGCTACACATAAGCAGAAAAAACTTTTAATTCAAAAACTTCTGGATTTACGACAGTTTATGTCGTTGTAGTAGGCGAAGTTAAATTGTTACATTCCAGCATTGCATTAAGAATATTTTTTTCATTTGCGATATAACAAAAACACGCAAATACCGCGTTAAATTTGAAGGTCTGATATTTTTATACTACGCTAACATAATGTAAATACCATATGTTCACTGAGTTCCTGTCTGCCGCCTGGCAGCACTGATAAATTTGAAAGATAGTGACAGCCGTTGGGACACTGCGCGACGCACTACAACCTGCAGAACTAATTAAAAACTAGGGTAAAGTCACTACCACAGTTGTCAGAAGAAAACTTTATATGTAATGAATGAAGACTAAGTCATTTTGTGATTATATAAACTACTTGCCAGAATTTACTTTTAATGGTTAAAAATTAATTGATAAAAATATATAATTGACTAACAAAGTTGAACGCTTTCTGACCTAGATGCTTCAGATGAGACATTTCATAATACATATTTATCAGGCAACACAGCTCTAATAACTACTGTTGCTGTTCAAAATATAACAATTTAAAATGTTTTAAAAAACAAATAATTACATTTTATGTACACATACTTCAGGTGTTTCAGTCACTGAAGTTGGTGTAAATAAAATTTTAAAAAATTAATTTCCTTACGTTATAACTGTTTTAAAAGCAACCCATGCAATTATTCTGAAGTTCCTTTGCTAAAGGAGATTTCTGAATCACCTCTACAATGGAAACATGCACTTTTTTTTTGCCAGTAATTGTAGCCTACACTAATTACTTTCGGCTACAAAAAAGGTAAAATACAAAAAAGGGAAATTTGAGTTTTGCAGAAGTGTGCATTTTACATAAAATTTATTTGTCGACAATTGCGGTAGTGACTTGTGCCAGTTACAAAGAACGGTCTGTGGGTTGTACAGTCAGGTACAGTGCTTCATAGAACATCAGTCGCGTTCACCGTTAAGAGGGCGCGGTAGATAAGTAAGCGTTGAATTTATCAATTGAGATCCATACTTTTTGGAAGCCAATATAGTAAAACTGAGGACAGCAATCCTTGATCATTATATTCGCCAACTTCATGAGCGAACTTTTACCCAGAATGACGCATTTGTTAAGCGTGATCTCTTGCACCGCAATTAAACGTACAAGATTTTGGTGTCAGAGATTGTTCTTCAAATATAAGTTAATCGAGAAAAATGTTGGCTCAGAAAGTTGGCAAAAACTACTGTCTATGACTGCTGTTTTCATTTTTTTTTATTTATTTTTGCAAATAGGCGTTGAGAAACCCACAATTCTGAATTGATGATTTTAGCGCTGAATTATAGACCATGCACTCTTAAGACATATACACAACTTCACACATAAATATTTGACTTTACATTCCCGTTAGGCCCTGGTTTAAGTATTTCGTCAATACACAATGCAATCACAAAGTTAAAGTAATGACCGTTTAAAAATAATCGAGAATTTTTTTTTCGAAGTGGAATTTTTGTATTATAAATAATTATATATTTTTCATAACATTATATCATGTAAATATTACCAAAATATTATTAAAAAATTTTCCATATACTGTAATATTTTGCAGAAAACAGTAACACCGTCTATTGACGAAACTTGCAGTTCATCTACGAATACTTTTGTAACACTATCCACAATGTTTTCCGCGTAAATTTAAAACAAATATGTTATGTTTTTCATGAAATATCAGTACTTCATAGTGAAACAATACTTAGAAACAAACATTTCCCATTATTACATAACAAATGCTTCTTTGCAAACGGCCATCTTGATTTTGATGTAGGTTATCAGTTTATCGGGTGACCGAATGGAGCCGACCCCCCGTGGCTCAGTTGGTTGAGCGGCCGGCTTTGGTGCGGGGGGGGGGGGGGCTCTGGGTTTCGATTCCCAGGTCTGTCTGGGTGTAAATTTGTGTTTGTCCATTTGGGTCTCAAAAATTGTCATTATACAAATTGTCACTCAAATGAAGTCACATTAAAGGGGAGAATGTTTGGTGCAGTGATGATGCGGAAGCTTCCGCATCATCACTGCACCAAATATTTGATATAAACAAAAAAAAATGGTCAGACCGTTCGCCTCCCACTAAGGCGATCCGGGTTCGATTCCCGGCGGGGTTGGTCCCCGGATTTTCGTTAGTCGGCGTGTTTTTCTGGGATCTCCCGTTCCCCCATCCCCTTTCATTCCTGCGCTGTTCCATGCTTACCTCATGTCACTCCTCACAAGCGCTGAAGACCTCGATGTTAGAGTTAGTCGACCTGGTGCGTGGGCCGTGCTGCAGCGTGGTACTGAAAGTATTTTTTCTTGTAGAACTATTAAAAATGTTTCCAATGTGTTTATCTACGAAAAGAAGGCACACTTCAAACTGGGTCCCTGTGGATTTAAAATGACGTCCGCTAGTTAAAAACATGATTACCAACCTCCTCAAAGGAGCTAAAATTGACTTTTTCACGTTGTTGTAGTTGCTGAGAAAACATCAACCGTAATCGTAAAATAAAATCACAGAAACCTGGATTGGACTAGAATGCTTTCCACAATAAAATAACATGGTCGCCGTTTGAAGTACCGTTGAAAAACAATTTCTACGAAAACACTGTACGCTAGTTTAGTACTTCGCGCATAGAGGCGGTGAGATATTTGACGGACGTGCTATATTCGACTTATCGGCTCCCCCGTTTACATGCCTCGAACGTTAAGGAAAAGCTTAGGTCCACTAACTCTTAAGCGCTGACCAAAATCTCTCACTCATTCAGTTTATCAGAAATGCATAGTCAAGGCAGCTTAACTTTAGCTTTGCAGCCGTCATTATGTACGGCTCCATTATAAACCACGTACTGAGAGAGATCGTATAGTCAAATCTTAAGGTTCGGCATCAATCGCCATTTTTTTTCGCTTTTATGTAACTTTAACAATTATATTTACCTTGCGCTACAGTACAAGTACCATGCAATTTTAACGTAGGCTAAATTAGGCCGCTATCAGAGTAGAGAAATTTTTTATTCGTAATTTACTGGACTGATTACGGCCTATATATATATATATATATATATATATATATATATATATATATATATATATATATGTCAAAATTTACCCTGATACTTATGCTGTACCGCAAGGTAAATAGAATTCACGTTACAATAGAAAACTTCTAATTTTTTTCTTGCAAATTCATAAAATTGAGAAATAAAATAATTCTCTAATGTGACTGACGCTCTGCCATAAGGCCTCGCTGTTTAGTTTTGCAGTAGTTTCGAAAATGTTTTTTTAACGCGAATTAATGCATATATCACAAATTCATCTTACGGTCTCAACCCTTATTATATTTGATAGTTTTTTGCTGATTTTTTTTTCTGTTTTGCCACTGAAATATTACATATTTTGTTGTCAAAATAAGCCTAAATTAAGCAAATTAATTTTTTAACGGCACACAACCTCAAATGTTTCCAAAGCATTTGGTTAAAAAATATGCGAGTTATTCGCAATTGTTTGAAATAAATTAAAGACTTAAAGTCAAATCTTAATTTTCATTTGTGTAGCCGCCCAGACCTGGCCAATGCGCTGACCCGTTCAATTCCGCGCTGGCCCGTTCAATCTCGCACTGACCCGGTCAACGCGTAGCAGCTTGGGCGCATGGGGCCGCGGGCCGCTCATTACGCCAAGGCAATTAGCCCCTAACCCAGCTAACCATGGTTTATTGCCTGGCTGCAGTGCCAAGGGGGAGGTTGAGGTGTTGCGGGGGAAGAGGGTAGGATACTGCGTAGGAACGAACCACCGAACTGTAAATTTTCTAACCCGAATTTACTGTTGTTCGCACAGTGAATTTTAATGGTCTCCCCCACGATTTGTCCTTGAGTTACCACTACCTGAAAGCACGCTGAAAGTTTAAATTTCTCCCCGTCCACGAAGTTCATTGTCGGTTATAAAATTCCGCAATGAAAAATACTACGGAGTATGCGTTTGAACGGAATGAAACTAAAATACCTGTATAAAAACCTATTATTCACAGAGAGGTTTGGTTCGCTTAAAAATTTTAAGTTTTGCTAGTTGTGTTGGTAGTTGCGTGCATTTGTTTCCGCTTTCCCAAATACCACCACGCCGTAAAAATTGTCTTTACTTTAAGAAGGGCAAAGGGAGAACACGAAATTTTAATTATTTATTCTGATTAGAAACAACTTATTTGTTCAGTAACTGTTACCGCAAAACATGGTGAATAGAAACACAATATTGAAGAGTACAATTTACAGTATTAACGCCGTTTTAAAAACTGTGTTTTATATAGGCAAGTCAAAATGTTTAACAAAAAGTTTTTTTTTGCTGTAATTTAATTATATGCATGTTAAGCTCATTTTGTTCCTCTTCCCCAAACGTTCACATTCACCCTATTTACAAATAATATTTACGTGTTATAGTTAAAAAGAAATTATATAGATACACCGGGATTCGAACCTGCATCCTTGCACTTGTTAACCCAAGACTTTGGCCCTAGTCCAACTCGACTTACAAACAGAAGTACAGTGTCTTTTTTTATTTTCGTATATTTAAGTACATTTCAAGTATTTATTCACTTCATTGCTGTACAATCCCGTCGATACGTGTTTTTTGTAACAATTTCCGATTTTGGTTTTGCAGTGTTTTCGTACAAAAGAATCTATGCAAATGTACGAACAAATAACTTGTTTGTAAAAGTATGAAGACTTTTTTTTTGTAATTTGTACAAAATAAAAAATGCAGTACAGTAAGTTTGTGGGATTTCGCGAGTATAGGTCTACTTGACGGTAATGTCACTTCAAGCCAAAACGTAACCGCGTACTTGGAGAAACTGGGAAATCGCGAAAATGTTTAGTATAGTCTCCAATAAACTGTAGTATATTAATCGTGACACGTGTGAACAGTTTAGGGCTGTGTGTCCAAGCTGTACAGTTCTAACTGGGTTTGTTGATGAGAGAAACAATGCTACAAATAAACCATAGCCAATATCGACACAAAACATTCAATGTTATGTACAGCATGATGGAGCTTAGCAAATAGTTAACTATTCCCGCGATTTTCCAGTGTGTCTATGCATACTTAATTTCATTAGTTTCATATTTAATGCTGCCAACATAAAACAGCGGACAAACCATATTTTCTCTACGAATAACACATGTCAGTTACCACAACCGAAAATAAAATTAAAATATTAGTACGTATATTACTATTAGTATATAACATTAGTATAGTAATATTAGTATTAGTGCATAATATTAGTAATATTAGTAAAGTACGGCAAACATATGTCTGGAGAATTAGCGTTAACAGAAATGCAGTATTATTAATTTAGAAAATGATTACCGCAGTATCAAATAGTGCCACCCCGTGACACATTTTTCTCACTTTTGTCTTACACATTAGCACTCTGCCAAAGTTGAATTTTGAATAAATGCTCTGTTGACTGTCCAACTGTCCTGCAGATTAATTTAAAAAATCCCCCCCCCCCATGGATCCTTCAGAACGGTTGAAAAATTAAAATTTTATCATGGCATTTGTTACACACACAGCTGTTCACAGCAAAGTGGGCACATTTGAAGAAAGTCCCTTAACGAATAATATTCAGGAATATATACAATTTATATGTGCTGTTTTTTAACGAAACTACTTAACAAGTATTGCATTTATATATCTATGAAAAGAACACACCCTTAAAAACTATGTCCGTATTAAACTACAATTTTATCATGGTTATAAGAAAAGTTATTTTCGGACATTTTAAAATGGCTAAGAACTACTTTTTATCCTACTGGAATTGGGAAAGTACCAACCGTATTCGTAGAACAAAAAGATAGAAATTTACATTTTTACGGCTTTACAGAAACGGAATGATATACTGCATACAGGATAAGGAGAAACTTAATTGACAGCATATGCAACCTATATAACGGCTCTAAAAACATTTCAAATTTATAACTCCTTTTCTACAGCTTACAATTTTGTATAGTTGGTAGCAAAATATCAAATAGTATCGACTGTATTTCCGAAATAAGATATTCGTATAACACGATTTATGTACACTATTATAACATTATAGTTGTGTTTATAGCGCAAATGCAGTAAAGCTATTTACATTATAGTGATACAGCTTATCCAAGTTATTTTCCGACGATGGCTCCATGTCGGCAGCGTTGTTGCAAAGTTCACGGCAGCGCCGCGCCGCCAGATAGCAGGACATGTGTTCCAGGCTCAATCTAAGGAGTCCGTGCAGGTTAATTCATTACAAGCCGCCGTTGTATTTTGTTTTAGTGAGGTGAATGCGACGTGAACTAATCCCGCAACGAATATTATGTAGTAATCCAGAACTGCTGTTTGCTGGATTATTAACATAGATACAGTTAACGTCAAAGAGATAATGCAACATTTATATTTCGAGCCATGAGTTCGTCGGGAAAAGATTTTTTCATCGTTTTGCCTAACGTGCACACAAACAGCTGTGCTTCAGCAGAGTGTCTCTCTTATTTGACTGCAGCAATTAGAATAAGGTCATTGTCACACCATACGGGCGTGATTTGCCAGCACAACTCCAAGGCAAGTGAGAGTTAAATCATCCAATCACTGACCTTGAAGCAGAACTGCAGATGTGCATAAGACATTGATTGATATGATGTAAGAATGAAGCAGAAAACGAGTGATAAAGGAGGGGAGGGGGGCGTAGTTTATTTGTCGACAACTAAGTTATTCAGAGGTGACTGTACAATTTTATGACGTAATATTAAAGAGAAAGGTTATTTTACACGACTATGTCTTTCAAAAGTTAAGTATCAAGATTTCCATACATAAAAGTACCGGAATGCATCCACCCACGCAATATTTACCAAATAGTGGTGAATCAGAAATATGTACACACCCCTGTAATGTTCTTTGAGGGCTATTACTTTGAGGGCTATTACTAAGCTGACACTATCCATGCGCTTTAAGAGGGCGTTGTACATAGTTCAACGCTAAAAGCATTAATCTATAACTGTAGGTTTCTTGAAGCCAATTTGCGAAAATTAAACAATAGCAATCCTAGACAATAGTTATAGCCAACGTTTTAAACAAAATTGTTTCCAATGTTACAAACTTCTGAGGCATTATCTCTGACGTCGGAACCTCGTGCATTTATCTGCGGCGCAAGAGATCACGCGTAACGAATTAGTAATTCCGAATATATATTTACTCATAAAGTTGGTAAATACCATTATCTAGGATTGTCATAGAGTATTTTATCTATATTGGCTTCGAAAAAAGCGTAGAAATCAATTTATGTTTTCAGCGTTTATTTATCCACTACGTACTCTTAAGCTGTATCCAAACAATCTGGTAACGCCCGAAGCTTTGCGCGCTGCTCGGCGCCCTGAGCAGGCAGCCCCCTTAAAGATCTCAGGAGGCAGACTGCGTTGCTACTGGTTAGGAATCAAGACAATTTTTTTTCCTTTCTTAGAGTGTGTGTTCTTGAGAAACCATTTAAAGACGTTCTCAATCTTCTGGTACATTAACCGAAAAGATTTCATTGGAAAATTGTTGAGTACTTCCAAAAATACCACGCGCATTAGAATTTCTGAGCCCTTCAATTTGACTGAAAACTGCATTTCCACAAATTTTTAGACTAAAATTTACACTAGGCCTGATACGAAACAATTAGATAAAGGGTCGTGTATGACAGTTTTTTCACCAATCTATGACGCGTCGCCATTTTAAGTCATATTTCCACGAAGACGACGTATACGTAATTGCATTTTGGCATCCTGAATGTAGGAGCGCATTTGGCAGATTATGCATTACTTGCGTCCGCCAGTATCGCTCTTACAGCTACTTCGCTTTTGTGCCTCGAACACGCAAAATACCTGTAAATAGGCGGAACTCTAGACCTTTAAAGTAATAGTATTTTTCCTTGCATAACTTGTTTGTTGTGAAATCTTTAAAACGACAGATCGGCATTTGTTTGCGACAGTTCCCTACCATTATTCAGCTTCTGAAACCTCAGTAAAAGTTAAAAGATAAGTAAATCATTCGTGACGGTTTTCCTCGGAATTTTTCACTTAGTCACACTAGAATGGACCGGAGACAAATGACCATAGTTCCGAAGGGGGAAGTTATTTCGTTATGCTTATAGAGGGGATACCATAACAATGAACAAAGATTCCGACATAGGAAATGCTATCAATTGTAGCAGAGAAGACACAGGGCGTATCTGGAGTCGATTGTCGTGCCAGTAAAATTTCGCAGATCTGCCGTAATTCATTTAAGAAGAAAGAAGAAAAAGGGGAGTTCGCTTCTTTTGACTGCCTCTGGATTATTCATTTTCTGTCTTCCAACTGGAGGGCTTTAGGTTAAGCATGTTCAAGAGCGTTCCATACCAAAATGTTATATTTTTACGAAATATCTTTCCTTTTGTAAACGATACTTGTGAGTACATTTCCCTCTTACGAAACAATTTTAGTTCGCATAGGTCTCATAACGGTGCGACAAAGTCAAAATTTGCATGTTATGCTGCCATGCAAATAGTGAAAACCAGTTGACTTACTTAAAAGAAATAGTTCTCTATGAAATATCATGCCCGGGAGGAGGGGGGGGGGTTTAAGCTCGAGTTATCAGTCGCATGCGATTTGGAAGCCGAGTGGTTTTTTTTTTTTCAGGTCTTGGAGAAATTATTTTTCTCTTTTATGATAAAAACTGAAACAATGAACTTTAAACACTGTCCATGTTGTTATGAAAACGATCGCTCGGCTTCCAACTCGCATGCAACTGGAAACTCGAGCATAACCCCCCGGACTACGTAACCTAATATTAGGAAAACTCACAGTGAACAATTATTGTATATTGACAGTAGCTGAATTTGCGACTTTTTCCTGTGTTTTTGGCCAATTTTCTTCTTCTTCAAAGATTCAAAATATTACGTTGTGGGTGTATGAATGTGAGGTTACGTAGCCAATGGAATGTAATACAGCAGTGAATTTTTTCATTTTAGAAAGTCAATTGGTTTTCACTATTTGCATCGCAACTTAACACGCAAATTTTGACTTTGAGGCAAGATTTAAAAAAAATATAACTATGCCATGTAGAATGTTTCGGTATAAGGAAACTGTGCTCACAAGTATCGTCTATAAAACTAGCACTATTTCACAAAAAATTAAATTATACAGCCTTAAGAGTGCGTGGTAGATAAATATACGCTGAACACATAAATTGAATTCTACACTTTTTTCGAAGCCAATATGGATAAAATACTTAGTGACAATCCTAGATAATTGTTTTTGCCAACTTTACGAGTAAATATTTATCCAGAATTACAAATTCGTTACGCATGATCTCTTACGCCGTAGTTAAATGTTCGAGGTCCCGGCGTCAGAGATTGTGCCTCGGAAGTTCGTAACACTGAAAACAATTTTGTATAAAACGTTGGCTAAAACTATTGTCTAGGATTGCTATAGTTTAATTTTCGCAAAGTGGCTTCAAGAAACCTACAGTTATAGATTATTGCTTTTAGCGTTGCATTATGTACCACACCGTCTTAAGAGTGCAGTT
The DNA here is from genome assembly GCA_003012365.1 of Medauroidea extradentata. Taxonomy (NCBI): domain Eukaryota; kingdom Metazoa; phylum Arthropoda; class Insecta; order Phasmatodea; family Phasmatidae; genus Medauroidea; species Medauroidea extradentata. The sequence goes on from PNEQ01098574.1 coordinate 33,220, forward strand.
CAGAATTGTATGTTTCTCAAAGCCAATTTGCAAAAATAAAAAAAAATACAACTATATCAGACAATAGTTTTTGCCAACTTTCTGAGCAAACATTTTTGTCGCGTAACGTATATCTGAAGAACAATCTCTGACGCCGAAATACCGTACATTTAATTGCGGTGCAAGATATCACGCTCAACAAATGCATCATTCCGGGTAAATGTTTGCTAATAAAGTTGGCAAATATAATTATCAAGGATTGTTGTTGTGTAGTTTTTCTATATTGAGTTTCAAAAAGTGTAGACCTCAACTGTAGAATTTGGCGCTTACGTATCTACCACGCCCTCTTAAGGGCGCGAAGTATTAAACTAGCGTATAGTGTTTTCGTAGACATGTTATTTCAACGGGACTTCTAGTGATGACTGTGTTATTTTATTTGTGAATTGTGTGTGGTAAAGTCCAATGCAGGTTTCTATGATTTTGTTTTATGATTGCGGGTGATATTTTCTCAACTACAGCAACGCGAAAAAGTCATATAATAATGTTTTTAATTAGCGGATGGCAGTTTTAAAACCGTAGGGGACACAGTTTGAAATGTCTTCTTTCTGTAGATTAGCGCGCTGGAAATTTTTTTAATAGTTATACAAGAAAAAGTACTTTCTTGTATTGCGCTAAAGCATGTCTCACGCGCCAGGTCCACAAACTCAAGTACCGAATATGTATGTATAGTCTGTGTCATGTAAGTGTCCCGTATTTTGGCAGTTCACTTCTGAGAAACATGTCTGTACACAGGTTTGCGGAGACCATGTTTTTCCAGGAAGCCAGGCAGGTTTAAAGCTCCAAACAATGGAACTGTCTGACACATTTCTCAGAAGAGAAATGTCAAAATACGGACAAGTTACACGAAACAGACTATAAGTATGTATGTATGTAATGCATGTATGTATGTACCTAGGTATGTAATGCATGTATGTACGTATGTATGTCATGTATGTAATGCATGCATGTATGTATGTATGTAATGTATGTATGATTATATATATATGCGTGTGTGTGTGCTTATGAATTATAGGTCTACACTTCAGAAGGCGATTCCTTATGAAAAAAAAATCTACAAAAACGTGCCTAAAATTGATATAAGGGAGCTACGAGCGCTTGAAAATCAAGTTTAAAAATTAAGTTTTGGAGGGAAAATAATTTGAAACAGAGTGAAGTTAAGACTACCATTCAATGAGCAATGTTTAAAATTATAGAAATCTTAAACCTTCTACGAATTTTTCTGCTATCAGTTTTTGTGAACATCGTTATATTTAGGAGCAGAATTCGCAAGACAGAACTAAAGGCCCTTTTGTTGCAAGTACCTGGAATGCTTTTCTTTTCCTTTTTTTTTTTTTTTTTTTTTTTAATTGCGTGAAATGTAGGCCCACTAATTCAGTCCTCGCAAAACTGCAATGGCTCTTCTGGTGTCGAAAACTAAATAATTTAATAGATGTCTTAGTAATTTAGTTCTCCTGATTTTCTTCATCATTACATTACCACAAGCATATAGTTTGATACAACGAACTTTAAACAGCTAATGTTGTATTCTAACATAGATTATAGTAGTAAGTTATATGTATTAAGATTCAGGTAATACGTATAGTAAGAGACATTATTTCACATGTACGTTTACGAAAATGTACTTTGTTCACCTTACTTAAATGAATAAAAAAAAATGTAACGTTTTCTGATGAGAAATACGAGCCCATGGCTGGAGAGTTTGGAACATTCTGTCTACTTAACTGGCTGAACACCTAAGCTTTGATTATTATAATTACGGCATTAAATTATGTTCATTAGCGCTTTCCGCGTAACTTCGAATAAAGCGAGCCATCAGGACTGCATATCACCGAGATAGCAAGCTTATTAACGCAATACACGCTGGTCTGGTTAATATAGCTGTTACTCCCAGACCTACGAACATTATAAACTTCAAGAATTATAAACTTTTTACAGTAAAGTAAACCTTTTTATGATCATGCTATAATATTATGCCATCCATTTCTACGCGAATTTTCAAATCTGTATAATGCGGAAAAAAAATTTATGTGCACATTTTACCACATTCGAAATCTAATATCAGGGGTTGCAGTATAATTATCTATTAGTAGGCACCTAATTCGCGTTATTTACTAGTACATAGTTGAAATACGGACGCTGCGATTTTGAGCATTAATGGCTCAGAAGAAACGGAGCTGTAAGGGTGATTTTTAAGCGCACACCAATCGCCGTATCGCCATAACGAGAGCCAAGCACTGAACTAGTGTGTAAGATTCCCGCCGGTCCGTTTTCGCTATGGAACTTTATGCTGTGAGACCACGTAATGTTACATGTGGAAAGTCTGTAGTAGAGTTCAATGCACGTTTCTGTCTAAGTTTCACATACATCCGGTTAGTACTTGTTGAAGTACTGCAGTCTGAAAAGGCTGTTTTTAGCTAAGTTGGAGATCTTATAAACAGCGTTTTTAATGACCATAGTGTCTTAAGGCCTTGTTCCGTAGTTTTGCAGTGATTTCGAAATCATTTGTTTTAGTGTTAACTAATGCTCATATCAAAATATTACTCCACAGTTTTGACACTAATATGTCATAATTTGTAGCAGAATTTTTTTGTAGCAATGTACTCAACGGTTTTTTAGATTTCGTCACCCTAAGTACCACGATTTTTGCCTTGAAAATATGACAAAATGAAGCAAAAAAAGTTTTTGAGGACGAATGATACATTATTTTTAAAACGTATCCACAGTACTGTGCATCGTGTGGCTATACATTGTCTCAAAATTTTCCAAAGCTTGAGTTATTGGCACCAGTCTGAAAAAAAACTAACTAACAAGCCCTTAACAATGACATTACGTGCTTGTCCGAACTGTGTTTTCATATACATTATCGCAATGGGCACATGTGGAATAGTTCCCTCCGAAATAAAAAAAAACGTATTTACCGTACATTATAACGGCTTGGAAGCGTGTGGTGATTGGCATCCTTAAGTCCCAGTAAAACTGAATTTGCAACTCGACATTAAACGTAATTTGGTTTATAATGCTCAAACTTGACCTACGAGTTTTGCGTAGCTCAATTTAATTATTTAAATTTTAATTGAATCTTCAAACCTGCTTCGGTATTGTGTTACGCTCGTAATTTGACATACCTGAGAGCTAGGTATACTATTATTTCACCGGATCAACTGTCGGAGCGTCGAGTTACACTTCGTAAATTAGAATACTCGAGTCTTCTCGTTTTGTAACTTAATTTTCTTCGGATCTGATTCTGCGTGTAATTGTTCCCACCGGTTTTGTACGTAGTCGTATGGAAAAAGGATAGGGGAAATGAGGGCATGTAGGATAATCAAATTCGTATCCTCGTAAATTGGATATCGCACAGCATAGAACAGCATCAGGTTGTTTTTGCGCGAACGCCTGCAGTATAGCCGATAGGCTTCCCGCACTAAAACTACGCACCGCTGGTAGCATACTTAGCGGCGTTCTTGTGAGACACAGTTTTACAAGACCGTAAACAATCATTAGGGACCGCTGAATTTCACGCAAATATATTTGCACCACTTTGTTTCACTGCCTTATGTGCACACCTGCAGCTCTGCTTCTTGGTCAGTGATTGTATGTTTTAACGTTAGTTTCGTGGTGTTTTACCCGCCAATCACAGACCAGTATCGTGATGTTTTACCCACCAATCACAGACCAGTTTCGTGGTGTTTTACCCGCCATTCACAGACCAGTGTCATGGTGTTTTACCCGCCATTCACAGACCAGTATCGTGGTGTTTTACCCGCTAATCACAGACCAGTATCGTGGTGTTTTACCCACCAATCACATACCAGTATCGTGGTGTTTTACCCACCAATCACAGACCAGTGTCGTGGTGTTTTACCCACAAATCACAGACCAGTAACGTGGTGTTTTACCCACCAATCACAGACCAGTGTCGTGGTGTTTTACCCACAAATCACAGACCAGTGTCGTGGTGTTTTACCCGCCATTCACAGACCAGTATCGTGATGTTTTACCCGCCAATCACAGACCAGTATCGTGGTGTTTTACCCACCAATCATAGACCAGTATCGTGGTTGTGTTACCCACCAATCACAGACCAGTGT
>PNEQ01098580.1:0-11806 GCA_003012365.1 Medauroidea extradentata
GCGAACAATGACCGTGAGGACACTGGCGGATGGGGGTTGGGACAGGCAGGCGGGCTGGTAGCAGGTTTGCTGGGCTGGACACGGCAGTCAGTCAGCATGAGGACTCGTGATCGGACGCTTGCAGTGAGATTGTTTGTTGGAGTGATGTATATATGCATGTAGTTCAAAATCAAAATAAACGCACGTCGGCGTAAACAATTTTCTTATTTAAATTTATATGTAAATCTTTCATAACAGGCTATATGCATTTTCAGGGTGAGTTTGTCAGGTGTCCGGTATGATACAACAGAATTCAATAACTCAGTAATTGGGGACATGTTAATTTAAATTCATCCTTTCAAAATTTATTATAAATATAGTCAAGGAAATTTAAAGTAGAGTCATTCGATTATTTTCCTGGCTTGTTTAGTTTCAAATTGACCACAGTAAAACTTTAATTATTTTTGATGATATACTTAACTTTTTCTTGTATTTTGACTAATTTTTGAGTTTTGGCAATTTTAGCATATTAATAAAGTCTCTCTGGTGAAGTGAGTAACTTTTGGTGTTGCAAGCTTCTCCAGGCTGTAGGATGTCTGGCGCAGACGTTGTGGTTGATCGCTTGCTTCATGGAATTCTCTCCATGACGTAGGTTATTGACGCACGTAGGTCAGCCATCACAGGGGGTTGCTTAGGGTATTGTGCCGCGAAAGTAGTTTCACTGTTGCGCACCTTTTGTCCCCAACTATTATATTTGTGTGGATAAATCATTTTATTTCGATGTAAAAACTATAAATTCAGATCTTGGAATGCTTTGTTTCATGTTTTAAGGGTAATTTTGCTGGTTGTGTTAAATTTTGGATACTGTTGTATCACTCTGCCGATGTGCGCTATTTGTTATCATGTCCGTTGACGTGAGTTGGGCAGTTGGTGCCGGGCGCTGGCCTGAGGCGGACGTGAGTGGTGGGGCAGTTGGTCTATCAGTCGGGTAGTGATGACAGAGTAGGAAAGACGTCTACAGGTCGCGAGGGTGCAGCGCGGCTGGCCCTGGGAGCGCTGGAAATGCTGGAGGAGGCTTTAGTGCTCCTGAAGTGTTTTTTTTTGTCTTTGCACTCTTAAAAGTTATATAAAGGTGGCGGGAGATACGGGCTTTCAGGCAACGGACAGGTGTTACATTTTGTTTGCTTTGTTTAATCACGTTCGGGTATGGTAACGCCGGACATCTGAACATTTTTCAGTTCATTTGTGTGTTGTTCAAACTGTCAGTTGTAAAATAATCATGAAGCAAGAAAAAAAAATGTGAAAGGTAAAATTAAAAAATAAACAAACAGCTGCCTTATTACATAAGTCAAATTTGTAATATCATAATAATAGTTTCTGTCTCCATTTAAATTAATAAACTGAGCTATCCGGAGCTTGCCAAGCCACATACCCTCAACGCCAAGTGACAACAAACAATAACAATAGACCACAGCAACACACAGCAGACGCAGGACACGTCACAACACACATTACCAGTATGTTATGTTTTACAGTTATGTTTAAATTTAAGTCTTTCTTTTCTTTACTATTTAGTACATTTACTTTCCTTTTATATTACAGTACACTTGTATATGCTGTTGTATTGTCCAAAAACAATTTTCACTTTTTGTAATAATACTGTAATTAACATTTAAAAATTTTTTAGAAATATTTTATAATTTATTCCTAACTGCCGACAATTATTCTACTTTCGAAACATAACTAATCACAATACATTGCTTCCAATTTACAACACATTTTTGTCTATATGATTAACACATACGTATATGTCTGCACATAGTGTATAAAACCAACATTTGGATAGTATTAAAATTTTTTAGTTGTGTTTGGTATTTACCATTGTCTATATTCTGGAAAAATTCTGTTCATTATATGCTGTAATATACTTGTTAAAGAAGTGTAGTCTTCAAAACAATAAATTCTTTCAATGGGTGCAACAACTGTCAATGTAACGCAACAAAATTTTTATAATTATTATGTAATCTATCCACAATAACTTTTTTTACCTTTATAAAGAAGTAATTGCAAATTTTTTTTCCGGAACAATAACATATATTACAGTCACATATACACACGCAAAATATTAATTTTAACAACAAAAGGAACAAAGTATAAATAAGGATACTTACGTATTTACTCGTGTATAGCACTCACTTTTATTCCAAAACAACTGATAAAAGTTCAGGGGTGCGTACTATACATGGGAAAATAGAAAAAATGCAAAAAAAAGTTCAGTGGTCTGTTGAGGGGCTAGGGGAGGGGGGTGAGAAGATGAACTTAAAGCTGTAAATTGACGGCTGTCAAGAGTAGGAAGCAGAGAAAAAAAAAAGGCCGGGCGGTGGGTTCATTATTGGGAAAAGGGTGACCAGCTACTTTTCGTGGTAAAGGAAGGAAGAAAAAAAGAGTGTCATTCTTTTTTTTCTTCCCCTATCCCCTCCAACACACCAGGAGAGATAAAAAAGGCAAGCTTGCTGCTGTCACTGCATGTTATCTTAAGGGTGAGGGTATCTCAATGGCTTAATGGTGGAGGGGGGGAAATGCTGGAAGCTGCTGGCACAGCAGAGCAAGGCACACACGCGCGAGGCGAGGGCTGGCAGACAGCAAGCGACCTTGGCAGAAAGACAAGCCACCCCACCTCCTGGCTCGCCACCACCCTCTCTGCCTTCACACTCTTAACCAGTGTGAATGTTTCCTTTCTTCCCCCCTCCTTCCTTGACCCCTTCATCACAGCGTCCCTCCTGCTGTTACACCACTCCCTCGACTCATCCTCCCGTGTTTTTTTACACACTAGCGAGGCACTAAACATTTTTTTTTCCCTGTAACTTGTTCCAAAAATTGTGGTGCGCACTATACACGAGGGCGCACTATACATGAGTTTATATGGTATATACAAATACGGTTAAAATTTACAAACTTTTTTAATCTTTTAACAGGGGTCCTTATCTGATTATGCTGAAAGACACTACTTTCAATGGCTGTAACTGCCAAATGCATTTATTGGTCCAGGAACGGTCTATCTAAAAAAGTCAAAATTTGTGCAAATGGTGTCACTTGTGCTCAGCTGCTTTCAAAATAAATAAAATTTAACAACTTAATTAATTATCTACAAGTCTTTAGGAACAGTTTAGAGAAAAGTCGTGCTGGTGTAGTACATGAGTTGTCACCACAAGTTCATCAAACACTTTACCTATCTGTAGCCCTTACGGCTAAACAAGCTCATAATTTGTTTAGAATTGAAGTTTAGGAGCAGTAGATGACTCGGCTGTGTATATCATCACTTCTCACGTTTAGATGATGAGCACGGCTGCCTAACTCATTAGGTGCGTGCTTGACGGGTGTTCCACGGAAGTTTTTAAAGTTGTTTCGCTGAATTTTTTTCTTTTACGGACGTGGCTTACCTATTGATGGTAACTGTAGTATGTTAATGTTGTGGTCTATGAGACATTTTTAAAACAAAACATGCCAGAGGATTTAACCCTTTTCCTGAGAGGTGATGGGTTGGGCAGGAGGAGGGGGGAGGGGATTAAAAAAATATATAAAGTCTGATTTAACGAAACATTAATTTAGAGTAAACATTTTTGGTTCCTGAGGCATTTCGTTAAATTGGGGTTCTACTGTATAGCATTTTCTTCATGTATTCTTTGAAGGTTTTTTATTACAGTGGAAATCCAAATTGAAAGTAACTAAAAGAAATGTACATAAAACACGCTTAAATAACATTTTAAAGACATAACAGCACTTACTATCTGTGAAAATACGAAACGTGCAACCGTGATGCACAGTGTGGCCATACGCACAGCTGTTGTCCGGGGCCGGGCAAGGTCACGGCTGACGCTTAGGCAGCTGCGGGGTTCAACAAGACGTGTTCTAAGCTGATGATCTCGTGTGCTATTTGTGGAATTTTGAGTACTTAACAACAAATTAAATTAAATTAAATTTTTAAGTTTACATAATATGTCACGTTAATACATATAAAAATGGTCAAACAACACAAACATTTTTTTATCATTCGTTTAAAAACTTTAGCTAACACACGTAAAAAAACACTTGTTCAGACCCTTGCAAATAACATAAAAAATTAAAAATCTCTTTTTCTTAAAACAAGAATATACTTTTGTTTGCTTGGATTTCGATAGCCTTTCTGACAAAAGCAAATGACTAGACCTCGTGGAAATTCATATTATTTGTCAAAGCATTTTTATGCTGATAGAAGCTACTAACTGATAACATCAAGTGCCTCCATGGGTGACGCTTACGATGGAACAGCCACGTCACTTTGTTCATTGTCATTCTTATCATCTTCAGACGTGGCTTCATTTTGGCTAGTGACAAGATGACGCCTCACGGGTTCGGGGTTGGGAAGTAGAAACGTTGGGCGAAAGTCGACAAGTCCTTCCCACCCAACGATGAGTCCACTTCTGGGTTTGCTGGAGACTAGGACGTGGACTAACCCGGGGTATTGGAAAAGGTAGCCGATTACCCTTTTCTCTATTGTTGCTGTTGGCCCGGGCGAGCTGCAGGAGTGATTCCACACACTGGAGGTCTCGGTGCTGGAGGTCACAGCGTAGACTTAGTTCTGGTCCTCGTCGGGCAAGGTGGTGAAGGAACTGCAGTAATTGGGACTCTTTGGCGAGAAGGATTCCCGGAAGGGAAGGTGAGAGTTTTGACGTGAGAGGAAGTAGCGGGGCATGAGGATGACGGGATTGATTTGGGAGGGGTGTCAGGAAGGGGTTCGAGAAGCGGTGGCACCTCCAGAGACCTGATTAGCGGGATGACACCCTCTATGGTCTCTCCTCGACGCTCTGCTGCTGCCATGTCCTTCTGTGCCGCGTAGAACCCTGTGTATGGGTTTGGTGTGGCTAGTACCTCCTTCACTGACTCCGCTAGCTTGGCACGAGCGGCCTGTCTTTTGCCTGCCCTATTCTTTGGCGTACCTTGCATTAGATTACCTTTGGAATAAAGTTAAAGATGTTACTTGAAAAGAGAGCAGGTGCCCAAAGTATCTGCTTCCACAAACTAAAGGCTCCACAAGGCCAACAGGTTAAGCAAAATAAGACTCGTGAATCCAGATGACGTGTCTCACGTTGAGGAACTATTGAGTCTAATGCAAAGCACGGCAGCTTCCCAGCCGGTGTTTCCCGCACGGAACTCGGGCTCCCCAAGGCAACCACGATTTCTTGCTTCTGGTTAGGCGTGAATGGCGGATGCTGGTGAGGCGAACCTCCTTTCTGAGAGACCTGCCCAGTGTAGTGCTGTCCCACCGCTGACGAGAAGCCACGGACGGGGTAGATAGATGGGGCGACAGTCTCCCAGAACAAGAGGTAGCTTCCGGTCTCCGAGTATACGTACTTTACAGACCCAAACTGCAGAATACTCGAAGAGAAAAGAATCGGGAGTTGGGTAACAGAAAGGAACAGGGAGCGAAAAGCTAAAGCAGACAAAAGGGAAGGTTCGTTTATCTGTGTTTTTATTGCTCGAAAGAACAATAGAAACCATCCTGTACCAAGTTGTTATGCCGGGAGGCGGCAGAAAGCAGCAATAAAAGCACTAGAACTCGAGGGAGGCCAATGCTGTGGATGTAGGCTCGTCTTTGCTGGCTTGTTCTCTCATGCGATGGGCGACTTCTCGCGGACACAATCCGTCGAAGGGCAGCGGACGCTGGAACCCTCTTCTTCCCAATGAGAGAAAGTTGTAATAACAACTAGCAGAAATAAGTTGTAAAGTCTCGGCCGGCTCGGCGAGGTGCTAGACTTGCTGGTGCTTGTCGGCAGGAACACTGCTTGAAGGCAGGAGTGTCGGTCTCGCCGACCCAGGAACACTGGTCTGTCTCGGTAAAAGTTGCATCTTTTATACACGCACTGATGGGCATGGAAATGATGAGTGAGCTCTTGATTGGCCGGCCGTCATGGAGGCAGGAGTGCGCTGGTTTGATGCGCGCCTAAGGCGGCTGGCAGTAGGGGTTCTTGTAGGGGTGGTAACCCTCCCATCTGAGCTCAGCTGCGTGTGCTGCTGGTAGCGTGTATCCAGGTGGCATGCCGTTTATCCAACAATGCCATCCTATCTGCCTCGGACAAGGTCGTGAAAGGACTAGCGGAGGATGGACACATGGGAAATATCAAGGGTGCTGCATAGTGCGGAATGCATGGAACATGTGCAGGATAGCAGGGAGAGATGGGACAAGCTATGGGAGAAGGAGAAGAGAACTGGCTTAAGGCAAGGCGGAGGCTGGGAACCAACAAAATGATGCTGCGCAGTATGCGTCAAAGATCAAAAAGTTGTCTTCCTGCACACGTCAAAATTATCTGGCATGACAAATTCCTCGAAAGTGCATTCCACATGCAGTTGTTCAGTAACGGAAGACCAAACACCAGGCTGGTCTGCTGAACTGTCTGGCAATGCACTGTCAGTAGAGGGAGAAGCATCATCAAGATCATTGTTGCGGAAACGTACATGCTTGAAACAAGTAGCAATCACACCCGGTCTAATCTTCTCCTACGTAACTGCCAGTGCTCAAATTGCTTCTAATATCTTACGCTAGCACACAGTTTTTCCGGCTGATAGTTTCCTCATTACAGTGCTCAATAATATCTTGCAGAACTATCGTTTCAAAAAACTAAACACGCCTTGATTCAAAGGTTGCAAGATGCTAGTACAATTAGCCGGCAGGAATGCTTACCGTACATTATTCACCCATTTTCACACCAAAGCTGTGAAGCCACTGCTAAAGGGCTGCGACGTCATCCTCACTTTTTGTTGGTTTCATAATGACACAGAATGTTGAGTGCACCTTTGAAACAATGGGTTTCTTCAACTTTCCTATTACAAAGGGCTTCAAATAGTCACTTGCATCCATATTTACGCATAGAAGTACCTTTGCAAGTATCACTCCTTACTGCCAGAGTCTTGTCAAGTAGTAAATTATAAAAAAGGCAGAGTCTGTACCTATCCAGTATTGACGGATGAATAGGTTGCCAACTGTTGACTACTACTTTGTTCTCACTTTCAGACTCCCCAGTAACTTTGTGTAGTATTCTTGTTACTTTCAATCTGTTCAGCCAACAATTACCGCACTTAAATTCTTTGTCGATGTTCAGTTCTAAGGCTCGTTGCATAGCTTTAGCCTTTAAAGCTGCGCCATCAACCAGAATACCTTGTGCTCGGTTTTGCGAGAACCAAGTAAACAAAGCTTCTTCCAGATCAATGTGTTTTGCAGCATGTAGTTTTTTTTCCTAGTGTGCAATCTTTCACAGCGCCGAGTGAATTTTTTTCCTTATTTTTCAAAATTGTGAACAAGGCACAGAGGGTCAAACCGTAGTGCCAACCAATTTCACTTCTGACGATGGACTGACATTCACTCTCTTGAATAATTATTAATCTTGTAGACAGTTCAAGAGATATTTGTTTCTTATCCAGACCAGAAATAACGAGAAGACATCCACTGCGTACAAACACATTACTCCTACAACTACAAGCTGCCTGACAAAAATGTGATTATTTAGGTCGGCACAAAGTACCAAACACTACTAGTCAAAACTCTCTGTGCAAGTGAAAGAACAGTTATGCTCACTTAGGGGCCACGTTCAGCGTGTCGCAGAACAATAAATGCTCACTTAGAAGTCTCTGTCAGCATGCTGCAGAACAAGTTATGCTCGGAATGGGGCCCATTAATGTGTGTCGTCGTCAAGTTGGCACGTGCTATAAGCTAGCATTCATTAGTGCTTGGATGTAGTACAGAGGCATGGCTGGTCGATACTGTACAGCTAACGCTGCACACACACAAAAAAAAAAATATATATATATATATTTTTTTTTCATCCAGATACATTATGAAACAAGGTGGGATGTTTACAAAAATAAATACCGCAAATAAAAAGTGACTAAACGTCAATGTATGTGCAGATGTCATTGTTAGAAAGAAAAGTTGGCTTTCCATCTCCTTTGCCTGGAACTTTCAACATGCCCTCCTTGTGAAGAATATGTGGAAGGGAAACTCCACCACACACACAGATGCAAGCACGCATGCATGCATGCATCCACACACACACAGCCAGATTGGCTGGCCCTAAAAAGCCCATTTGTGCCCTGTGTCTCCGTCTCTCTCTCCCCAGAGCCAAGGAAACGTCTACCTCCCCCTCAGCACTTCATTCTTTCAACCCACACGATTCTCCTTCCTTCCAAACATTTGGGACTGCTGGTTTGCACCATAAATTGTGTGCAGCCTATAAATACTTTACATGCCAATTTACTGATGATAGCTGATCTACCGGAAGGCAGGTTTAGGACCACAGAGGGTACCAAGAAATGGAAACCCACGAGGCCCTCCGAGGCCAACAAGGTGAGGTTATTCTGTGGTGGTTTGTCATTACCTTCCGCAGTATGGGCCATTTTTGCCAACACTTTTAGAATTGTTCCGAACCATCGAAATTTTGTATTACCATATCACAAATTATTTTGGTTTATTTTTAGTGCACAGGACTGTTAGAATGCGCAGGCCCCTCCCCCTTGTTTATTCATAATAGCAATAGTAATTTTAAGTTAAATTAATTTTCCATAAAATGTTGTGCGCTTGATCAATGGACGTCTTCTGTAGGTTTAAAAAAAGTTAATACGTGGAACAACCACTAATTACGCCTGATGCCCTTTAACGTAGTTCATGGTGCATGCACAAATGCTTGTTTCCATAAGACAACAAACAAACAAAAAAAAAAAACTTGTTTCTGGATTCTAGGCAGGAACATTTATCACCTTACTTACTATGTACGTAGTAAGATCACTGTTCAAGCTTTCGTGCTCTGTGTACACAGTTACAATAATAATACATAAAATAAAATAAAAGTTTAATAATGCATTTTCTGATCATTTTACTCTGTTTTAGTGATCAATTCTCATTAGTTTTTGAACTTTGACACTTAAAAGTAGGAATTCTGAAACAATATCATACTCGACTACAATTTTACCTGCTCACTAAAATAATTATTTATTTGGTAAATGCTTTTAAATTACACCAGATTTTGTGAGTATTCTGTTTGTGGTACCAGCAGCCGGCCACTGCTAAGCCATAGCCGTGTAATGAGCAACTGGCAGTGCACGTGGCAAGCTGTGCTTGCAGTGGGACCCCACCTTGTGCTGCGTTGCCAACTGGACCACAACAGGTGCAAAGTTCTTCATTCGCCAGACGTGTGGAAAACTGCAAAGCTGTTCACATTTGTTGACGGAAAATAATATACACTAGACCCCGATTTTACGAACCCTGGATTTAACGAAGGTGGCAAATTTACAAATACACTCTCAGGAACCCTCAAAAAATAAAATTCTACGACAAAAAAAATATTGTAAGGAATTACATTGACAACGATTTAAAAATATATTATTTAATTCAGGGAACTGAAATATGAATTGTAGAATTGCAGTTATTATTTGCTAAGTCACAATATTAAAAATAAAATCGAAATAGTGAAAATCTACTAAAAATCTGGCAGTAACAGCTTGAAACTTGCGTGCCGCCGCCTGTGCGAAGCCGGCCGGCCTACTGTCTTTGCAACTATGACATATTAGGACCTAAATGGAGACCGTACTATGGACAGTGCTTGTGCATATGCTCATTTAAATGTAGTACGGCCTCCTTGTAGACTATTTATCAATGTTTCCAAGTCTAATATAACTCTCGCCTCACGTCCAATGTGTTTACTTTCTTACACAAACCCCATAAATAATACCCTGAAATTATTTTTGCTGTACTGGGGTAGAACTTAACGTGACTCTTAGTTGCGTGGGGGCCAAATGAAGAGAGACTGTTCAGGGGAAGGTTAAGAATACCCATAGGCTACAGTTTCGCAGTTTTAGCTCGGCGAAACACGAGCACGAGACGTCTTTCTCAGGTCGTGGCCGGCGACCATGTGGCTGCCCCCAAGCAGCGTCACTGATGTTGCTGATTTTGAGCTTGGCGTCGTACACTTACCTACACACACCTAGCCCCTGTTTAGGCCAGGGCCACGCCTATTTAACACTGAAAAGTACGAAAATTACTGAGTTCAGACCAAGTCATGATAGAGGAATGAAATACGCTATTGATACTAAGAATTTAATAATACGAGAAGTAGTACAGAGTTGTTACAACTATGACCACGGTAAAAACGGCGGTTCGGCCCTTGGACGGAGAACGAATGTTGATATTACGGAAATGTTACACTTAAACCTATACAAAGTCCAGGGGCGGCGCGAGAGCAGTTCTCCCGCACGTGTGCACTGCTCGGTGGTCGGACGAACAAGCCCCGCTTCTGGGAGATGGCGCGCAGAGGGCGCAGCATCTCCCGCCAAAACACAACAAAACAAAATGAAATGAAGTGGTGATGGTGAACAAATGAATACACTTGATAAAATTAACAGTTAAAACATATTACATTATTTAGGGCACTAGTAAATTTAAAACAATCCAGTAATAAAATTAAGAAACTTGTCAACGACATAAACTTAAATGAAAAAAAATATACATAATAATGTGTTTCTGCCTGTCTGTATCACATTCGTGCACTTTCACTCACCCTAGCTAATATCTGAGGTGCCCCGGGAGATATACTAATTAGCGGTGCGGCCGATAATTAGCATATCTGCATCTGTTGTACCTGATGCCAGGGTAGTGGGCGAATTGTAGCAGGACAAACGGTCTGAGCAAGATACGTGGACGACTGGTTCACGTCATACGCCCTCCCTTTCCGAGACCGTTTGTCCGCTACGTGCTCGTGTCCATCCCCGTGCATCAGGCACAAGAGGATGGTGGGACACTTAACTTACACCGCGGTCGAAGATAGTATCGGTGTCGCTGCTGGTTGGTGACAGGTGCCTCAGGGACACGTTGTGGGAGGGCTGTCCTGCCGATTGGGCGCGAAGCATCCGGTTCTTCGTGGGTCGTGCAGGCTGCCTTCGGACGAATACGACGGCGCTTAGGGTGCCGGCTCGACCAGGTGTCACTGCCGTTATGTGACTCGTCACTGCTACTGGTCGACGTGATGCGGTGACGACGGGAGTGAAGTCGACGGGGTGAGGGGGGTATGGACCCTTCAAGCAGGTTCTGTTGCCTGCTGATGCCTGCTTCGTCGTCGGTCGTTTCCACCCGCTCGGGGGTGGTCATCGGATGTGTGTTCCCTGCTAGAGTCGCAGCCCTGGGCTGGACTGTGCTATCCCCTGGTATGTGCACAGTCAAGGGTAGTTCGTCAGGTGAGCTGGGTGCGATTTCTGCTATGGGAGGCGTCGCGACGTAGGTTTCAGTGTTTCCGAGAGGCACTTCAACGCCGGCGGCGTCCTCGCTCGGGCCAGTTGCGGGCCGCTGGCGAGCAGCGTTGTTGACCGACCTGTTCTCCACGTTCCCTTGGGGTGTCGAGACACCAGGTGACGCTGGGTTGAACGAGGGGTGAAATGTATCTCCGTCAGTTGACACGGGCGCGGCGCGGCCCGAGTTGTCACCATTTTCACTAGCTGCTGATGGGGATGCGTGAGGTGCTTCGCTGTCGGGGACGCCGAGCGTCGCGATGCCAATGTCTGGCTGGGTTAGGCGTAGCTGGTCCCCGTGAATGGGTATTCACCGACGGCGACTTACTTGCACCAAGTATGTGGTTGCGCCTAACGTGCTTATAATTTTGTGGGGCCCACTCCAGCGGGGACTGAACCCAGCACATATATTCTTTCTTGCTGAGGACAGTGTGTGTTCTTGCATGTACACGAGCTGTCCTGGTTTCAGTGGTTTTGGGGGCCTGGTTGTTTTCGGCACCCATTGTTGCACGTAGCGCGC